>CAUYRT010028455.1:0-65963 GCA_963574885.1 Lepilemur ruficaudatus
CATTTAGCCGGCGAGGGGACGTTGGATGGGGAGAGGATGGTTTGGGAATATGAATACATAATTAGTGCGGTGAGAACATTCTGGGGTATGGAAATGCTTGAACCTCTAACTGGGGGTGGGGGGGCACGGGAGGCAGGGCAACATACGTAACCTAAACATTTGTACTCCCTCCCATAAAGTGCTGAAATAGAAAATAAATAAATAAATAAAAATAAAAATAATCCTTTAAAAATTAAAAGGAAAAAAAATAGCATCTGAAATACTGGAACACATTCCAGTACTAAAACCTTGATGTAATGACAGATGCATTACAAAAGGGAAAGGAACTCTCACCCAGGCTTAATATGTGATTACAAATTGTTGATAACTGCCTGCTCCAATTGTTCATGGAACGTATCTAATGAGTCTCTACCACATGCTATAAACTAAATAAACCTGTGTGCTCTCTGCCCTCATGGGGGTTACAGTCATTCAGGGAGGCTAGACCATTCAAAGCACAGAAATTTTAAAAGATGAGGAATATCTGGACAGAGAATAAAAAAAGAAAGCTACATGCTTTTTTATCCATGCTACAAACACAAACTAAAAAGGGAGTAGGAGACAGGGAAAGACAAAGGGAAAAATTCAGAACACAGAAGCCACCGTGGTGAGTTACAAGAACTCCCAACAGCCTCTGCACTATGAATTTTCTTCCTTCTCTTCTCTGAAAATAGTGTAAAGAATTGAGGCAGCATGTTCTTCTATTTTTGGATGGGGGAGGGAGGCTGAAAGGGAGAAGCCCTGAACCCAAATCTTGAAGAATAATTCCAAATTCTATAGCAAAAAGAGAAGATATATACTCTTCTGAGTAAAACATACAGAATATTGAGTCCTACTTAGGTTTGGAGAAATGTTCTGAAATGAGGATCAAAATTAAATTGAGATTTACATCTTCTGTGGGATGGTAACCATTAAGTCTGACTCTACCATATTAGAACTTGACTATAATTAAACCAGAGAAGAAAGATAATTCTGTTATTTATTTCCAAATCTATGCTTTCTTCTCTTTATACTCTATCATAAAACAATTATGCTAAACATTAAATTATCCTCATAAGAAACACTAGAACAAATTCTTACATTCCATTGACATTATAAAAACCATAACAAATTATTTTGACATATTTTCCTTGTTATGACTCCCTATCAAATTTATGAGTCTAATGAATCTTTCTGTTCACAAACATCTACTAAAGACTTTGCCAGTAATTCAAATTACACCATAGTTACATAAATAGGTAATAGTAAAGAAAAAAATCATCTTCTACTTTCACTTTTTCATGAGGAAAATAATTAGGATTTTTTCTATCAGATGGTACTAGATTGTAACCAATACACAGTATTTTTGACATTACCTAGATTGCTTTGATGACTCAAAAATAGGATAGGTAATTCAAAAATAAAATGGTTTAAGATTGCATCAGTCTGTCAGTCCAACAGCCTCAAAATTTGGTTATATTTTATTTATTATATTAAAACAAGTATGAGTTTAGATTGTTAACATTGGTAAGGTAGAAACAGTATTATCTATTTATTCTTTAGAGGTCCATTCTAAAAATATTTATGAAATTGATTTTTGTGAGAGGGCTTTTTCTGAAATAATTACTTGACTATAATCTGTTTAAGATTATAATAATCTAATTTTAGGAAAAGTTTAGAGATGGAAGGCATGAGGATCCTTTTTCTGAGAAAATTAAAGGACAGAGTTACCTTGCAATAAATTAGAAACTTTTCTCATTTTGGATAAACTTACAGACTCCATTGAGACATTCTGAGCTCATTTCAAAGGACTGTTTTCTGAACACTTAGGCTTAGAATCCATCACCTAACCCTATTTTTCACAGCATAAAATAGGAAAGGATTTGTTTATATCTGTGTTTCTGAGTCATCTGTCCTTGATGACACCATTAACGAAGAGTTCTTCTGATAAATGCTCCATCTTGACAGAATTCTGGAGACAAGACTTTTATTGTGCTTTTGAAAATCCAAGTTACTGAACTTTTATGTACGAAAGGGAAATACAGTATTTTTCACAACCTTAAAGAGTATGTAGGGAAAAATACATAAGGAGAGACAAATGGAAGGTAAAAAAAGAAAAGTCTGCAATAAATTAAATGATTCCCAAAATTATTTCCCCATAATTGTCAATTACCCAGTGCAAATAGATGAAGGGACAGAATTCTGAATAATTCCCACTTACCTTCATAAATTTTACTCCATAAAAAACTGAGACTTTACAAATACAATGAATTTTAACATGTTCTCTTTTTCAGTAATGTAATTTAGTTATGGTGGGAGTTTAAACATTTCAGAAAAAGAGAAAGTGAGCAGAGGTATAAAATAGATGTTGTTTTATCTTTTGCCTATCCCTGCCCCTTATAACCACTGGTATTTATACTTGTATTCAACATACACCGACACTATTCATACATATACATGAAGATTTTGTATGAACTCTAGATACATGAGAAATATAAATATTTTGAAAGATATTCTAATAGATATGTACATAGCTAATATACAATATAATGATATGTATTTACATTATAAAATGGCAGAAAAATAATCTTGAAATCATGAATCTATCTATACTTAAAACTTCATTTTATAAAGGAAAAGAAATAAGAATTTAAGTTAATAAAATTACCAGTTATTTATAACTATTGGAGGCACAGAAAAATTGTCTTTCAGTAAGTTGGTCTGCTCCCCAGAACAAAACGTTTGCTGCTTCAAACTTACCATTTTTTCATTAAATTATTCACAAAAATCAGTGAATTGACTCCAAAAATATGAATCCTTTTTTAATGACAATATTCTGTCAGAGTGGAAATCAAGTCAGACAGTCTCTTTTAAGTCACAAGGGAAGAACAGAACATTGTTGAGTTTCTCCCTTGAGATTATGAGTGAAGGTGGTACACAAGGGAAAATGAAATGTAGAAATGCTGACAGTTTTAACTTTATGAAGCTTTACTTTTAATGGATTAGAAATATTCAAACTAGGAAGACAAAGTACTGATTTGAACTTTCTCATTACGGGTATAGAAAGGTATCAAATTTTCATCTAAGTTTTTACTTGAGTATTGATACTAGAGAAGGAGAAAGCATTGCTGACATGCTGAAACAAATGAACACTGAATTCAGTGTCCTGAAGCAGTAGAAATTCATTTCTCCCTCATATAGCCATCCAAGATGGGCAGTCCTTGTTGGCAGGCAGGTTTCCTCAATGTGTTGATTGAGAGCCTGCCCTCTTTCTGGTAGAATATACTTGTGGTTCCACTGTCATCTTCCACCTAAGAATCCTCTAACATCTAGTTTGTGGAAGGAGGAAAAGATACTGGAGAAAGCATGCTCACCCATCACTTGTCATTTTTGTCAGCAACTAAATCTCACTATAGATATTTTGCCAGTTTTTTCTCTCCAATCTATATCCAATGATTAGAATTGTGCCATGCTTTGAGGAAGGAACTTTAAGTATTTTCTGAAATCAAACTTTGCATATTTGCTAACAAAAAGACTCAGAATTGTTTATGAATACTACTATAAGTCTTAGTGCAATGAAATAATCTTTCTCATAACCAGTGTCTGTATATAAAAATGCTATGATATGTGTACTAATAAAAAGCCAGACATCAGCAAGATGGCGGAATAGAACTTCACAGTGCTTTCCCCCCATAGAAACATCAATTTGATGGAAAAGTATTATACCTTCATAAGACCTAAGGAAATCAGGTGAGGTACTAAAATACCTGGGTGTAGAACAAAAATAAGAAAAGATGCATGGAGGAGGATAAGAAGGACAATTTTACATTACCTATTACTTCTTCCTTAACCCCAGACAATACAACCTAGAGAGAAATACCGTCTGCCAGGGGGAAGGAAAGAGCACTGAATGCCAGACTTTGCCTTAGACACCAACACTAAGCCTGCCCTAGTAAAACCCAGGGCTGGACAGTCCTTCATAGCTCCAGATTCCAGGCCAGTACCTGAAGTAAGCCTCCACACCCATCCCAGCACCAGACCAGATTGTAAAGCCCCAGATTCCAGGCCTGCCAGTTAGACTCAGTCTCCAGGCTTGACCTCCTCACCAAGTGGACTCCAGCAGCCACAGGCTGCAAACTACGTTCCTCGCTGGTCTGGCCTCCATAGCTCTAGGCTTCAGGCCTGACCCAGTACCAAGTCTCACCCCTAGCTCCAGGTACCAGGCTGGTACTTATGAATTCAGGCTCCAAACCTACCTAATACCCAGTCAGTCCCTGCAGCCTCACCCTCAGGCTGACTGCTATGGCCCCATGATCAAACAGACCTAGGATTCAGGCCTGTTCCAGTAGTCCAGGGTCCAGGCCTGTTCCAGTAGACCCTAAAGCCGGGCCAGCACCCATGGATCCAGGCTCTAGAACCACACAATGAAGCCAAGTTCAAGACTGGCCCCCATGGCCCCAAGACCTAGGCTAACCCCCACAAACCTAGCTTCCAGGCCAGCACCTATACGCTTAGCCTCTAGGACAATGCTCGTGGCTCTAGGCTTCAGATTAGCCCCCAAGCACCCATCTTCATGCCTTTACCAGCATCACATTGTCCCCCAGGCTCCAGTGGTCCCAGGGCCCATGCTGCTCTAGCAGATAGCAGGGTTCAGGCCTCCCTGACATCCCACCACCACCACCACCACCAGGAGACAATAGTATCCAGCCATCTCCCATGGATATAGGCTCCAGGACCACTCTTGCAGACCCAGGCTCCAGGTAAGATCCTGTAGACCAAAGATGCAGTCCTACTCCTGTGGACTCATGCTTCAGGTTCATTCCAGTGCCAGGCCAGCCACCACAAGCTTAGGTTCTAGGCCTGTCCAGCTAGAGTTGAGCATCAGGCTCATCTTAGCACTTGGCTGGCCAGTCCCTAGAGACTCAGACTGAGGGCTCACTCTGATACCTTGGAAGCCATTGTGTATCCAGGCTATAGGCCAATCCCCACAATTATAGGTTTTAGGCTTATCCTTATGGATCCATGTTATAAGCTCACTTCTGCAGAATAAATCAACAGGCCCACCCCAGTGAATACAGACTCTAGTTCCAACTTTATGGACCAAGGTGAAAGGCCAGCCCACCTGCTGACCTGTGCCCAAAGCCAAACTGCCTGAGTACTCTAGCAGTAAGCCTGCCCCAGACCATGCTAGACAGCCTGCCCAGAAATCTGTGGATGGGTTGACTGGTGATTGGCTTTCCCAGGCAAAGTCAGACTATAAAAACTAGAATAAGTCTCTGCCTCAAATATGTAGACAGAAGGATCAAGAACAATCAGAGAAATATGACACCACGAAAGGAAAAAAATAAAGCACCAGTAACTGACCTTAAAGAAATTCAAAACAATTATTTAAAGAAGCTGAGCAAGCTTTAAGAAAACACAGAAAAAAAAATTCAATGTGATCAGGAAAACAGTATATAACCATAATAAGAAATTTAACACAGAGAAAAGAGACTAAAATTATATATATATATATATATATATATATATATAATCCAACATAAATTCTGGAGTTGGAAGATATAATAAAGTAAGTGAAAAATGTAATAGCATCAGATTCTTCTGCAGAATTAATGAAGGAGAAGAAGAATCTGTGAACTTAAAGACAAGTTGTTTGAAAAGGTACAGAGGAGAAAAAAGAAAAAAAGAATGAAAATAAATGAAGAAAACTTACAGGATTGATGGGACAGCATTGAAAGAGTAAATATTTGAGTCGTAGGAGTTGGAGAAGAGGGAACCAAAGTGGTAGAAAGATTCTTTAAAGAAATAACAGCAGAAAGTGTTTCAAATCTGAGTAAAGATACAAATATCCAGATACAGGAAAGTCAAAAGTCACCAACTGAATTGAATACAAATAAGACTACACCAAGACTTATTATAATCAAGCTGTCAAAAATCAAAGACAAAGACAGGATCCTGAAAGAGCAAGAGAAAAAAATCATATCACATAAAAGGGTATTTTAGTAAGTCTAGCAGCAGACTCTTTATCAAAACCTTACAGTCCAGGGAAGAGTGAGATAATGTATTCAAAGTGCTGAAGAATAAAAAGCTGCCAATCAAGAATATGTTAATCACCAAATCTGTCCTTTAGAAATAAAAGAAGTTAACAACTTTCCCAGACAAATAAAAGCAGAGGGAGTTCATCACCATGAGACATATCTTAGAAGAAATGCTAAAGGGAGTTTTTCAAGCTGAAATAAAAGGACACTAATTAGTAACATGAAAATATATTAAAGTATAAAACTTACTTGGAAAATAAGCATACAGTCAAATTTAGAATACTCTAATATTGTAAAGGTGCCATGTAGGTGGTGTGTAAAACACGTACCTTTAGTGTCAAGGTTAAAAGACAAAGCTATTGAAATAATAATAGCTAGAATAACAATAATAGAATTTTAAGGAATATACAGTATAAAAAGATATAAATTGGGCCAGGCACAGTGGTTCATGCCTGTAATCCTAGCATTCTGGGAGGCTAAGCGAGAGGATTGCTTGAAACTCAGGAGTTGGAGACCAGCCTGGGCAACAGCAAGACCCTGTCTCTACCAAAAATAGAAAAATTAGCTGGGTGTCATGGTGCATGCCTGTAGTCCCCGCTACTTAGGAGTCTGAGGCAGGATGATCACTTGAACCCAGGAGTCTGAGGTTGCATTGGGCTATGATGATGGCACCACTGCACTCTACCACAGAGTCTCACTCTGTCTCAAAAAAACAAACAAACAAAAAAATGTAAATTGTGACATTAAAAACAAAATGTGGAGGATGGGATGGAATAAAAGTGTTGAAGTTTTTTATATAATCAAAGTTAAGTTTTTATCAGATAACAAAAGCTTGGGATAACTAAGATATTTTATGTAAGTCTCATGGTAATAACACAGCAAAAACACTTAGTAGGTACACAAAAGATGTTAAAAAATAAAGAATTAAGCACCACTAGACAAAATTATCTAATTACAAATGAAGACAGCAAGAGAGAGGAAAAAAAAAAAGAAACAAAACATCTACAGAAAACAATCAATAAAATAGCAATAATAAGTTCTTACCTATCAGAACTTTTCATACAGTCATCTGTCACTTAACAACAGGGAAACAATCTGAGAAATATGTCATTATGTGATTTTGTTGTTGGGCAAGCATTACAGAGTGTACACAAACCTAAATGGTATGGCCTACTACATACATAGGCTATATGGCATAATCTTTGGCTCCTAAGCCACAAACTTGCATAGCACATTACAATGCAAGAAATTGTAGCATAATGGTGATTATTTGTATATTTAAACGGGTCTAAACATAGGAAAGGTACAGTAAAACTATGGCATTATAAATCTTATCAGTGTATATGTGGTTTGGTATTTACTGAAATGTCATGTGTATGATTGTAATTATCATGAATGTAAATGGATTAAATTCTCTGATCAAAAAACAAAGAGTGGCTGAATATTATTTAATAACAACTAACTATACACTGTCTACAAGAAATTTACTTTACCTTTAAGTGTACACAGAAATTGAAAGTGAAGAATAAAAAAAAAATCCACACAAATGGAAACTAAAAGCGAGCAACCATAGCCATATTTAGATAAAATAAATTTTCATCAAATATGCAAATAAAGACAAAGAAGGTCATCATATAATGCTAAAGATGTCAATTCATCAAGAGAATATAACAATTGTAAATACATATGCAGTGAACATTGGGTCTCTGAATATATAAAGCAAATATTAATAAATCTGAAGTGAGAGATACATTGTAATACAATAATAATAAGTGACTACAATAACCCATTTCAGCAATGGGCAGATAATTCAGACAAAAAATCAATAAGAAAACAGTGGACATAAATTACACTTTAGACAAAATGTACTTAACAGACATATACAGAACATTCTATCCAACAGCAGAAGAACACACATTTTTCACAAGCACACATAGAACATTCCTTCAGGGTAAACTGCATATTAGGCCACAAAACAAATCTTAACGTATTTAATAAAATTTAAATCGTATCAGATATCTTTTCTGGTTACAATGGTATGAAACTAGAAATCAATAGCAGAAGGAATTTCAGGAAATTCACAAATACATAGAAATAAAGCAACATTCTCCTGATGAACCAATGGGTCAAAGAAGAAATTAAAAACTAAACTAAACATACCAAAACTGTGGAATGAAGCAAAAGCAGTTCTATGAGGGAAGTTTATGAGCAAATGCCTACATCAGAAAAGAAGAAACATCTCAAATAAACAACCTAATATTATACTTCAGGGAACTATACAAAGAAGAACAAACTAAGCTCAAATTTAGTAGAAAGAAGGAAATAATAGAGATCAGAGCATAAATAAACTTAATAAAGACTAGCAAAACTATAGAAATGATCAATGAAACTAAGAATTCATTTTTTTAAAAGATAAACATAATTAACAAGTCTTTAGCTAGACTAAGAAAAAAGAGAAGATTCAAATAAACAAAATCATAAATGAAAGATAAGATATCATAACTAATATCTCAGAAATACAAGGATTATAATAGACTACAAAAAAAACAATGCACCAACAAAGGGGTAAGTTAGGAAAACATGGATAAATTTCTACACACATAAAACCTATCAAGACTAAATCACGAGGAAATAGAAAATCTGAAGACACCAATAATGATCAAAGAGATTGAATCAGTAAAAAAATGTCTGGGAACTTATAGCTTTGTCCTAAATTCTACCAAACACTTAAAGAATATCTAATTACCAATCCTTCTTAAACTCTTCTGAAAAATTGAAAAACAAATATATCCCAAATCATTTTCTAAGGCCAGCATTTCTCTAATACCAAAATCATAGAAAGACATTATAAGAAAAGAAAATTACAGGCCAATATCCCTAATAAACATGGATACAAAAATCCTCAATAAAATATGGCAAACTGAATTCAACAGCACATTAAAACGATCATTCACTGTGATGAAGTGGGATTTTGCTTTAGGATTTAAACATGACTCAACATACATAAATCTATAAATGTGATATACCACATTAACAGAATGAAAGACAAAAACCATATGATCATCTCAATAGATGCAGAAAAAGCATTTGACAAAATTTAACATTCACTCATGATAAAATCTCTCAACAAATTAGGTATAGGATGAATGTTTCTCAACACAATTGATAGCATGTATGTCAAACCCACAGCTAACACAAAACTCAATAGTAAAAAGTTGAAATCTTTTCTTCTAAGTTCAGAAACAAGACAAGAATGCCCAGTCTTGCCATTTCTATTCAACAAAGTACTGAAAATCCTAGCAAAGCAATTAGGCAAGAAAAAGAAATAAAAGGCATTCCAATTGGAAAAGAATAAGTTAAATTGTTCCTGCTTACAAATGTCATAAGTTTAAGAGCTCTAATGTACAACATGGTGATGATAATTAATAACAATGCATTATGTTCTTGAAAATCACTGAGTAGATTTTCTGTGTTCCCACCAAAAAAAAAGATCAATATATGAGGTAATGTACATGATAATTAACTCATTAGCCAGTCCACAATTCACACATAATTTCAAACATCATGTTGTATATGATAAACATATGTAGTTTTATTTGTCAATTTTCATTATTTAATTTAAAAAATGCCATGATGAGACTATAATACAACACAATCAATTAGTTAGAAAAGATTAAAAATTAGTTCCAGATTCACAACACATCTCTAGGTATATTTTTGTATGTTTTAGAAATTTCATTAACTTAGTTGTAAAATATGTTGTGTATAATTCTCAATAAATTACATGCATTCAGTCATTCTTAATGACATATTTTCCTTCTTATATTAAAGAAGACTTCCAAGATTGCCAAAGATGCCGTCTGGACCTACTGGTGTCAAGATTTAGTGCTCCCAAAGCAAAACACACAGTCATGGTATGTTGTGTTAACAAGATAGTTTTCCCCATGAGGAAGCTGTATTTTACCAAAAACAAATTGAGATGTATGTACTTTCCAATGCTTCTTATCAAGTGATTCTGAAAGCAATTCCTACTGAGAAATTTGTTTTGTGAGACTATCTTCTTCATATTATATCGAGTACTAAGTATACCAAGGTGATTTCTATGAAAAATTCTACTTCAATTAGAATGGTTAAGTTTTCATAGGAGATTGAAAGGCAAGTTTCCCAAGATCACAGCTGTCATATATAGTTGTGCCAGTTGGATACTGCACAGTTCCAGGGAAATCATTTAAAGAATAGTATCCTTTCTCAATTCTCTAAACTTCCATATATGTCAAATATTTTTTTTAATTGCAATCTTAAACTCATTGCTTTTTTTCTTATAGAGGGGAATTGGAAAAGTTCAAGTTTTGTTTTCATTATTCATCAAGGTTCCATCTAAATATTAAAATATAGATTGCTTGAATTTTAACTCTCTGCTCTGCATGTTAATTGAAAAAGATCTTGTCAATTTGGATGAAAAGATTGAGGGTGTGTGGAAGATTGATGATTGATAGATTACATCACTACAAAAGCCCCCATCAGCCATAAATTTTAAAAATTATAATTAGGGTCTGAAAGTTTATTATAAATTTGAAAAATGCCAGATTACTGTCTTAAATGACCTTCTCTACTCACATAAATATTTCCAACCATAATTTTAGAGTTAAGCCACATTGGAAATATTAAACTAAATATTTTTATTTTCATATTGCCACCATAACCTTTTCCTAACAGAATCAAAACTATTGTGAAAATTGTAGATACATCAACCTAAATGTATGCAAATATGCGTTTGTAAAATGAGCCTATATTTTAGGGAATATAGGCCATTTTATTTCATATCATTCCATATTTACCTTAATTTCTCTTCTATATACTTACAATCTACAATGTATGCAAAATTCCAAATAAACAGATTTCAACCATTAAAAGTATTTCAAAAACCACAGAATTTTGTGAATCAAAGTTCTAACTTTGACATTTATTTGGTTTACAATGCATTTTTAAATATTTATGGCAGGGGAAACATCTTTTTAGCTTTTTTCCCTTAACTTTTTAAAAATATAGATTGGGGGGCATGGAAGAAAGAGGGAAGTTAATAGTAATTCCTGCAAACACAGTATAAAGAAAATGCTGTGGAGTTTCTGAAGACTTGAAACTATCTTTTTTAGTACACTTATAATTATGGTTATCCAAGGCACCTATGATAAAATCAAGCTCATCTCCCCAAGAGAAAGATCAGAAGCATCCTGAAGCTATAATCTTTACCTCTTGATATGCTCCTGAAATCCGCTGGATAATTTCCATTGCCCTTGAATCATAAATATCTCAAAGTGACAAATAAATGTCTCCTTCAAAATCTTCTTCAAAATATTTAATACAGCTAAAATAAGCCTGACTATAGTGAAAGAGGTAATAAAATATGAAAAGGAATTCAGAAAGACATTTGCTAATGATAATTATTGAATAGATAATTTAGAACAATTGGTATGCTAAATACAGCTAAAGCATCTAAACAAAATATATTTATAATCATCTCAAAAGCACAAAACATTAACAAGATATTGGGGCATGATTCAAACAAATTCAGTATAACAGACTAGAACTTAGAAAAATAAAACTAACACTCATAACTCCTTTTGGCCTGAGAACAAATTCTGATTAAACAAAACAAAACAAAACAAAAAAAAACTTTAAACCTAAATTGACTTTGAAGGCATCACCTAACAAAGAAGTCAAGTACGTACCCATTAGATAATCTGAAGTCAAGTACGTACCCATTAGACAACTTTCAGTAAAGCTGAATCCTTAAGGGAAAAAGCCAAATGATAAGAGTCAAAAGGATATAAAACAGACTTTGAATGAACTTGAGGTTTGGATTCACATAATTTTGGCTGTATAGGGAACTGAATTTAGATTAGGAATGTATTCTACTGACTGCACTTGAATTGTTCAGAAGAAGTAAACAAAAAATCTACTGTAGAGGCTGATATCTCATCCTAGGCTTTGTATTACATGCACAATTAATTATTCTATAATGCAAAATGGAATTCCTTCCAGAGAAAGCTCCTTTTTTGCTTTCTAGTGAGCACTTTTGCCAAGAGATGTATTTGGAGCGAAGGCTTATTCAAATGGCCTTGAGTATTTCAACATGATTACTATGTTAGATTCCAACAAAATAAGTCCACATTCATTTCTAGAAGTCTACACATATATAATGACAAAGGACTCGTAGGGTGGTTAAAAATGAGAGATAAGGGGATTAGAAACATTAACTACCAAAGTGATCAAATATGAAAGGCTGTAGAATCTATAATTGGACCTAAGTACATCACTTGCAGATTCCTATTTTAAGATCATGGACAATGTCTTACTCGTTCTTGGTCCAAGGCTTTCATTTATCTAAAAAAGTAGTCATAAGGTTTAAAGTTTTCTTAGGACGTGGACTGTGCAATGTAACTTGAGATATTATGTCACATGCCTACTGAATAAGAAACCATGGCATGTTAATTTTAGCTTCAATAACCACAGAGGATGTGTGTTTAAAACAAAACAAAACAAACTAAAACAGAAACACAGCTACATTTATCCTAAACATCACTGGCAGGAGCCTAGACAACTTATAAGAAACTCTAGAGGGTCTGTTCCACTTCACTTATTTATCCGCTGATAAGTTAAAATGTTACAACTATCTGTGCTTTCCCTAAGTTATATTTTTATTATTTTTAAAATACGAATTCAAAGTCTGAAATTTGCAATGCCAGAAAAGACTGAATAAAGATAACTGATTCAAAGGTACCCTTGATTTTTAGACTTAATCAAATCATTGATTTAGTACATTGATTTGATTCACATTTTAATTTAGCTTAAACACTTAGCTGACTTAAAAATAAGCCTTCTAATGACGGCTTGAGAGTAGAAATTTCATTTCCAACAAAAGTATTTACTGAAAAGGTCCAATTTAGTCTTGAAAGGTTTTTAGTGATGGTGGTTAGTTTTTAAGTATAGTGATTTATTTTAATGTGAACAAAAGTTAATGGAAAAGAAGACAATTAACAAAGTAACAACTAAAAATTATTCTTTTATTTTAAATGAACCATACCTTGATACTTATCATGCAATTTTTATTTTTACAGACTATCAGAATAAGAAATGTTTACTATCCAGATAATATGTGTTTGGTGAAAATGAGTTTAGCAGTTAAACAAGAATGGAGCATGTTTTATGCCATCCCATCCCATTTGGTGAGTCACAATTTCCATTAATTGTTTGGAGAAACCTTTCAATAAAGAAATGTGATTAACTATAGTTTCCCAAAAGTATTTGATAACAAAATGATTTGTTGCACCAGAAAATCTATTGATATTTTTCTACACCACAGGAATTTTTGAGTTTCCACTGTGTTATTCCATAAAACGTCATTTTTTTTGTTGTTTTTATAGTTATCAGTGGCCTCTCTGTTGTCTTTCCAAAGGCTAATTTCCTGCCTTCTTCCTTCTTCCTCCCAGTGCATTATTTTATTGTTGATCATGGTGTCTTACTTGTATTTTCTTTGATTCTGTTTTTAATCTTATTTTATTGGCTAATGTTCTTCAGTCTCCTTTCCTAAATCTTATTTTTTGTTGTTTGAACTCTCACTAGAGGGGTGTCCAAGGCTTAATTTGTGGCCAAAACCTACTTTTTCTCCACATTTTTCTAACTTATTAGTGACAAGCACTATAGAGATATTTCCAAAATGTAAATATTTGTTTACTATTAGATATACAAATATTCAACTATTTTAAAATTTCTACTGACATCTGAGAAACATTACAAATCTTAATAAAACAGAAATCTAAATTTCCATTTCCCTCCACACATCACAAAAAAAAAAGAAAGAAAAAAGGTTTTCTTTATTTAGCCTTCAATATTTTAGCAAGATCCAAATCCAGGAATTATATACAACCCAATTATAAAATAATATTTCTCAAAAATATTCCAACTCTATTGCTTTCCACATGTCTGACGCTACCTCCAATATCTTCACATTCTAAGCCACCAACATCTTTTTAGCTCATTCTCTAATTATGCCCAATGCTTTAAATCTTTAATATCATCTATTCTGTACACAGCAACCAGATCAATTCTTTTTTTAAAATATATATATAAATATTATATTTAAAATCATCTATCTTTTCATTATATTATAGTAAAATTCAGAATGTTTACTCTTCCCTGAAAGAACATTACTTGGCCACTGAATACAACTTTACCTTTACCTCAAAAAATTTTCCCCTGGCTCTCTGTACTCCAACAATATTATGTCACTTTTCATTCCACAACATCCATGAAAAGATAATCCCAATGCCAATGTCTTTGCACTAAACATTCCCCACAGTGGAGACTGTGTTTTCTTTAGACCTCAGCATGGCCCCATCATTCAGTACATTCTTGTCTCCTCAGAAAAATGTCTTCTCATATCTAAAAGAAGTCCCAGTTAGTCTCAAAATATTTTATTACTTATTCATTTGCATAGTCCCTTTAACTCTTCTATGAGATTTTTGAGAATCTAATATTTCCTCTACAATTCCTGAGAATAATTCCTGGTACACAGTAACTTCTTGATATGCAATTGAATGAATGAATGATTGGTGTAGACAAATTCAAGAATATTTGTAGCGTCACAGGACAATCTTTATGTATTGTCAGTGCTTTCTCTATGTAATGAGAAAGCTAATAAGGGATGCTAAGCACATCCATTCATCATTATGTTTGCATTCAAAACCTTTCGTTTTGAATCTGGTTTAGATAAAGAATTTGTAGGTGTGTAGTAAAGAATCTCTTGCATAAAGAGATGTCTGGCCGTTGCCCTTGGTGTCTGGGAGGTAATCTATGTCATATCATACCAGATAGTAATGTATTTGTTTAGGGCAGGGGCTGGCCCCACTGGATCTTAGGGTAGGGAGAACTACACCCATAGTTACAGTGTGGGGTTGATCATGCCAGAAAGGCCAACCATGTGATTTAGGGTAGGAAATTTGGGTCACAAGGTATCAGTCAACCTGGAGGCTGAGATCAAACATATAGACAATCAATCAGTCAATTATGCCTGCTTAATTGAGCCCCAGTAGAAAAACTGGATGCCAACGCTCAGGTGAACTTTCTTTGTTGACAATACTTCATGGATATATCCACACTGATGTCAGAAGGGTAGTACGTTCTGAGAAAAGCAGAAAGTTTACATTTGGAATCCTTTGAGACTTTGCCATATGAATTTCTTCCTTTGGCTGACTTTAATTTATATACATTTTCTGAAGTAAACCATAAGCATGAGTATAGTAGCTTTTGGTAATGTCTGTGCATCTTTGTAGCAAATTAAAGAATCTGGGGATGATTTCTGGGGATTCCTTGAATTTACATTTGACTTTTAGAAAATCACTCATAAGAAGTTAAAAACCACGAACATGTGCTAAGCTTGGGTATGGTTATCAGAAAAATATGAGGTAAACATATAAAATAAAATATGTTCAAAGGCAATTAAAAATCTTTATGCCAGGGAAAAAGGAAATTCCAAGTTTTTCATTATACAAGCAACATCTACTGCCACTATTAAAAAATAATAATTATACTGTGGACTTACTATGTACAATAAATAACTGCACATTCTAGCACTTCATACATATTAACTCTTATATCTATTGAAGCAACTTCCCAGCAAATGCCGGACATGAACCTGGTAAGAAAAGCTACTGAATCACTCCATCAGGGAAAGGCAGGAGATAGAAATCAAGCAAGGAAACACTAGCCAAATTTTCACTATTGTAAACTCTCATTAGTAGAGCTGACATGATACAAAGATGTTGAAGAAAAGCCAACTTACAAACTATTTCAAGGACTCTTCCTATCGTGTCCTCAAGGGTAACAAATGAAGAAAGCAGCAGAGCCAGAAGGTCAACTGAACTAATCATACACATCAACTTGCCTTTATTCAACATGTGTGATATTTTTAATTTCAGTTTTTTAATAATTTCTTAAAGTGTGTTTTTTTCTTATAAAATTCTGAAATAGCAGTACTCTTACTTTCATCAGCATTGTAATTATTATCTCATTTGTGAACATATTGAAAACAAATCTTAATTAGAATTTCCCTCAGAAATAAAAGGAAGTGTTAACAGTAAAAGATCTTTTGAGTTAACACTCTGGCTTAAAAGAATAAAGGAGAAAGAAAAAAAAATACATGATAATCTCAATGGTTTTAAAAAGGAATTTGATAAAATATGTCCATTAATTTTGAATCAACTCTGAAAAATAGTGGTAGAAGACTTCCTTCACCAGATAAAGACTCTATCAAAATTATTATAAAATGTATTTCTTTAATATCAAGGAAAAGGCAATATACTTACTACCATTGCTTCTATTTAACATTATCCTGGAACTCCCATAATAATAAAAAATTAGAGACAGAGGTAGAAATATAAATGACAATGAAGAGAGAGAGGGAAAAAGAAGAAATGAAGAAAGGAAAATACGTAAGTATGAGTTAGAAAGAAAGATGCTAAAAAAAACTATTAATGAGAGTCTTAAAACTAATAACAATACAGTAATTTTATCAAAGGTAAGATCGATATTCAAATAGCATTCTTATAAATAAGCATCAACACTTAGAAAATAAAATTCTGGATCAAAAAAAAAAAAAAAAACTTTTACAATTGTAATGGCAACAATAAAATAGAAACTGAGATACCTAACAATTCATCTACCAATTGAGACAGAGGTGTTTAAAGAAAATTCTAAAGCTTTCAAGAATATACAATTTACCCTAGACAAAGCATTTTCATGGATGATCAGTGTCATAAAACATTTATTTTTTTCTAAATTAACTCCCATGATGAAGTCCCAACTAATATAACAACAGAATTTACATGGGACTTGAAGGTTTATGTTGAAATTTGATATGACATATCAATCAAGATAGCAATGAACATTTGAAAAAGGATATGAAATAACTCTGGTAGGCTGTAATTTGTCTTAGCATTTGCTGCTGATTCCAAGAACTGTTTTTTTATGAACATATCTTCTCACCTTAAATCCTTCCAAATTTTCTTTGGGTCCACACTCTATCAGTAGTTTTTTATCTTGTTTATAACAGAAACCTTTATCAAAATGAGGAGTATGGAATGCTTCTCAAAATAATTAATTTGAATATATAAAATATACATAGAATAAAAAAGTAAATCAGTTCTATTGAAATAGAAAAATATTGCTTATATCATGTGTGGGTACTAAGAGAGAAAGCAGGTAGGTGAGCTCAGTCTACTACCCTAATTAACATTAATCTCCATAAGTTTTTTTTTATAAAAGATACCTAACTGATACTCTATTGATGAAAATTAAGACAATAAAGAAAAACTCTGAAAATTAATTTTTCTTAAACTAAAAATTAGGCATGAAATAGTGTTTATAAAATAAATTTTTGGAGAATTAAATATTTTATTTAAAATGCACTTCATTTATCATAGAAATTATATTTGTAAATTTATAGATAATATAAAAAAGGTTAAGTTGTATAAGTCACATCTGTCAAAAGACTAGTATAAATAATGACTTCCCATCAAACACAATAAACTATGAACCCTTTGAGGAGATAAGTTATTGTTTTATCTCTAACTCTCATAACCTATAACACTTAGTTCTCAGTTGATGCTAATGTTTGTTGAGTTTATGAATCAGCAAATCAAAACACAAATAAATTGTCTCATAAAATATCATTGTTTAAAAATCTCCTTAAATACAGCTATTCCTAGAAATTGTGAGTATATATAGTTTTAATTGATACTTAAATATTTTGAATGGCTTTTCACATATATTAGTTATCATTGGATGAGAATATGCTACCTTTCTATATGATACTTGGCTTAGCAGCAATGATGAAACTATGAGAAAAGCTTATCATAATTTCCTCAGAAATTTAAATTTGACACTGTGAAATTAAACATATTGGAATCCTCAACTGTTATCATCTTGAGACATAATCTTTACAATTCTTGGAACTAGTCTTTTTTTTTTCCTTGTATTTTGTCATATGGGAAGAAAACATATTTGATTATAACTCATGATCTACATTCTTTTTAAATACGTATAATGACATGGAGTTTTTTAGTCTAAGAGTGTTCTAAGGTTTTAAAATGTTTTTTCATAATTATGCCTTGATAAATGATATCATACAGTCTTATAATTTTATCAGAAATATCTATTTTTATTATAATTATTTATTAGAACAGAGCTCTATTTTTGGAAACATAATACCAAACATTTCTCTTTTTTTTTTTTTTTTGAGACAAAGTCTCACTCAGTTGCCTGGGCTAGAGTGCCATGACATCAGCCTAGCAGCCTAGCTCACAGCAACCTCAAACTCCCGGGCTCAAGCAATCCTTCTGCCTCAGCCTCCCAAGTAGCTGGGACTACAGGCATGTGCCACCATGCCCAGCTAATTTTTTCTATATATTTTTAGTTGGCCAATTAATTTCTTTCTATTTTTAGTAGAGATGGAAGTCTTACTCCCAAACATTTCTTGATTATAAAAAACTGCATTTTTTATTATCTAGAAGGTCCAGGGAAAATACTGTATGTTGTGTATTTTTCCTGACTGAACAGAGAGTTATAGAAAAGGGACTGAGAAAGAGAGGGGAAAAAAAGAAAAGAAAATCAAATTCTTTCTGTCAGAAGAGTTTTCACAATGATCAAAATTTCTTAAGAGAAATAACAAAGCATAAAATAGAACATAAACTTTATGTTTTGGTTCTAGTCTCATATTCACTAGAAAACAAACTGTAATTCAATTTCTCACACCCATGATCAACTAAAATAATTCTTGAGTGTCCTTACTGTGCATGTTAGATTATATAAAATGATCACACATAGAACTACTTACTGCATTCTACTTGGTCAATTTTACTATTGCTTGAAGAGGATTAAAACTGAAAACAAAAGGTTAAGTTCCTCTATATCCCAAATTTCTCTCACAATATGGCTAAAATGTCAAGATATAATTGGAATTCCATTTTTTTGTTTAATAATGCACAGCTTTACTGAAACTACTTAGATGATTAGATATTTTCTTAGGCCACTTCAACTTTTTATGTCATGTGTATTCTTGAGAGTGAAAACCAGTAGATAATTTTAAAAGGACTTCCAGCATCCGTTAATTGTGTTAAATTCTAAAACAAACAAACAAACAAAAAAATGATAATTGATCCAGGCTAGTGATTGATAATTACAAGTTCCCATTAAATATAAAATAAAAGAAAAACATTCCAAGAAAATGCTTGCTATAAGCTTGCTATAATTGGGAACTAACATAATAAAAGCATACCCTTCTCCCCCCAATAAATCTATTAAAAGCAAATTAAATGGAGTCCAAACACAACTAAAGCATGAAAGTTAGAGACATTCTTTTTAATTCACTAAACAAAAGGACTTAGTGTTTGTTTGAATAAATTTGCTTGCTCAACATCTCAGGATGTCTCAGTCTATTAAAGGCTTTGCTTGTTGCAAATTGGAGGTTGGTAGTTTAAAACAGTAAATGTGTATTCTGCTTTATTTTTCCTTATAACAGCATAACTTTGACGGCAATTTCCACACAGAGCAATTTTACTGAAAAAGACAGTACCTGCATAAAAAGAATGTTTTCATTATATTTTTTTCTTGCAGATAAACATAAGAGAGCAGAAGATACAGGGTATCATGTTAAAAGAAAAAAATATGATAATCAAGGGAAAACAGAGTTTGATGCAAACTGAAACAAGACATCAGATAGGAATAAAAAAAACCAGTAAATTATTCAGAGATAAGAGGCAGAAAGATGTGATTTTTTTCTTTAGAGAATAGAATGTAAATGAGAAATGAAGAAGAAATGAGAAATATAAGACAAAAATCAAATCAAATCAAAGTTTTATATGTGGCAACATAAAAACGTTGCTAGTAATGTAGTCCCTGGATTCATTATGCTAAGTTTTAAATTTTGGCTTCATCTGTGCCTCAGTTTCCTAATGTATAAAATGATTACAACAGAGATAGTATGAAGATGAAATTGAATAATTCTTCCAAAATGCTTACAATAGAATATAATTTATAACAACCATTAAGTAATATTTAGTAGTAGTAGTATATTTACAGAGTATTTAACATATTACAAAATGTTTCTAAAATTTTAGCTCATTGGAACTTCAAGACAACTCTAAAAAACATAAGGGCAGATATTAACATCCTCATTTTGCTCGTTAGCAGAATGAAGCTCAGAAAGTTACTCATTGTATACAAGTTCACAAAGCGACTACATGGCAGAACCAGAATTTCAACTCAGGTCACCTAGTCTAGTATTTTATTTTTGTTCTTATGAAATTACTAAAATCAAAACATGTATCTTTACAGTAGATACTGTTTGGTGGGTAGAAAAGTACCCAGTTACCATTTGCCTAAAAGAAAACTGAAAAATACTGATGCACCTTGCTCTTTTAAATCCTAGTTGAGACACATCATAATTTATTTATTTATTTATATACTTATTTGACAATTATATATGAGAATCTCTCTATACATATATATTATACACATGCTTTAGGCACGTGGTATACATTAGTGAATAAAAAAACATGATTTTTATGGAATTTATAACTTAGATGGAGGATACAATGTCAATAAACAATGAGCAATCGATGTAGTGTGTTAGAAGGTGAGAAGTGCTGTGGCTAGATCCGGGAAAGAACATAAAGTGTAATTGCAACTGTAATAGTTTTTAACGAATATTACGATTTCAAATGATGAAGTTGATTCTCTTTTCTTTTTTAGAAAACTAAAAAAGCCTCAGAGCATGTTTCAAATATTAAGGGATTTTACATTGTTTATCAGCATCAAACATTTTAAACTAATTATTTAAATACTATTCATAAGTTATTTAAGGCATAAAGGTAAAAGAATGATATAACTGTCATAATTAAACACACATCTAGATCTATACATACATCTGTAGTAGAGATATAGATAAATATGCCAGTTAAAGGAACAACTTTCTTATGATATCAGAGCTCTTATGAATAATAATGTGGACAAAGAAAATAGGCAAAATTTGTTCTCACTATAGGAAATAGCCAAGGCTATAGTAATAAAACAAAACAAACAAACAAAAAAACCTCTCACTAAAGATAAATTAAAGATAAAATTAAAGATGAAATAGAATGCATCAAAAGATCCCATGTAACCCATAAATATATTTAAATAGTATGTACCCGTAACTAAAATTGAAAATTAAAAAAAAAATAGAATGAATTATATGAAGGTTTCAGTTACAATCTCACCTCAAAGATTGGCATAAATTAAGAAGGTTGATGATAACTAAACCTTGTAAGAATGTAGAGAAAACAGTTGAATGAATTGAAAACTACAACTGAAAACTGAGATGACCTATCTAAAAGATGATTTGACTGTAGTTATGAAGAGTGAAAAGCACAGACATGTTGACCAAGCAGGGCCATTTCTCAAAATTAAACTAGAGAAAAAATCATGCAAGTATGAAAAGGTATATGTATATTGTAGGTAGAATTCTCAGATGGCTCCCAAGATTCCTGATCCCTGGCATTTATATACCTCTTCCAGTTATTCAATGAAACACTAATCTGGGCACTGTGGTGAAGGGATTTTGCTGAGGTAATTAAAGTTACAATTTAGATGACATTAAGGCAGGCAGATTATCTGGGTGGATTTAACTTATTCGCATGAACCATTTAAAAGCAGAGAAACTGTTTTGGATAATGTCAGAAAAGGAAATTAGAGAGATGTGCTCTGGCTGGTCTGAAAGAAAGCAAATGTTCATTCTGTGAACTGCCTGTACTAAGAACCGCAGGTAACCCCTAGGAGCAAGTGGTCCCCAGACAACAACTAGCAGATAAATGAGGATTTTTGTCCTGCAACCTGAAAGGAACGAATTCTGCCAACAATCAGTAACCTTGAAAGAGGACCCCAAGCTTCAGATGAGAACACAACCTGGCCAATATGACATTGATTTCAGCCTGGTGATACCCTGAGCAAAGAATCCAATCATGAAGTAGATTCTGACCTACAGAACAAATGTGTGCTGTTTCAAGCCACTAAGTTTATAAATATTTGTTATGCAGCAATAGAAAACTGATGCACTGTTGAAGAATAATTAATTCTTTATTATTTGGTAATAAAAATTGGGGAAAAAACTTTCACTGATTAATAAGTGAAGGAAGTTAGGGAGTAAAAGGGAATTTCCAATTTTCATTATATAATAATAACAACATTCAATAAGTTAATAGCATAATGAAACAAATTTGAGGTATCTTCCTTAGTTTTTGAGGAAGGCATTAAGGCATTCCTCAAATGCCTTAATGGTGAGGCATTAAGTCCCACCAAGGGTTTTGGAGTTGGCCAAATACATGACACCTGACATTGGACAAATGACTCTGATAGCAGTTCATTAGTCACCTAAACTCATAGCCTGGGGAAGAAGAATTCTATACACCATGCAGAGCCAAAAGTGCTTGCACCCAGAAGCAGTTAATATTGCATATTAATTTCAGACTTTCCACAGTACTTCCAAAATTTCTTTCCTAAATCAGGTGCCAGTGCTAAAAGGTGCATGTACTTTTGAACTTCCTGGACAACTACTTTTTTGAAAAGAGAAACATTCTATGTTAGATGTTTTTTTTTTTTTCCGGGGGGGCAAAAAATGACAATAAAAACAAATTACCACATTGTTATCCCATAATTTTATAAAATACATTTGAAACTTTCCTCAAAGAAGGAAAGAGAAAATACTAAATTCACTATATTTTCTTATAGTAACTCAATTCACTAAAAACTATTGAAAGTTTGTATGTCGGTGTTTATTAATCTTTTACGTAAACAGTGACTCATGATGGACAGTTATTTCTTAAATTAAGGAACGTAAAATTTTCATGTTTCTTGTTATTTCTACTTGTTTCAATGTTTCAATTTTGGTCGGGCATGGTGGCTCACCCCTGTAATCCCAGTTTTTTGGGAGGCCAAGGCGGGAGGATAGCTGCAGCTCAGGGGTTCGACACCAGCCTGAGCAGTGAAACCCCGTCTCTCTATCCTAGAAACAAGAAATACAGAAAGAAAAAAAAAAAAAAAACACAATGTTTCAATTTTGTTCTTCTAAGTCAATTTTCTTGGCACTAGAAAAGGTGACTTAGTATACCTCTTAGCTATTATTTTTTTTAAATACAGCTAGTTTATTTTTTTGTTTAAAGATGTAAAATTCAGATTATGATATGAAGTGTACTTATATCTTATGCATGTATAATCTAGTGAATTTTACAGTTTTCTACAATATCATTTTCTCTGAGATAAAGTTTATGTTTTTCTTTCTTCCTGAGAGAATCTGCTCTGTCAATGACTTATAGGTAACCTTTCTCCTTTAATGATGCCATAAAACAATCCCAAAACAACAGGAAACATTTATGCACCATATTCTACTTATAAGCTACTATTCTATGTACTGCAGGTTATTTTTAACTCACTTTACACTTAAAATATGCACATATGTCAATAAGTATATAAATATACAACTTTACTTATTCAGAAGCATAGGCTATCCATATGTACAGATTTAGAGAAAAATCCTACATTAACCACCCATCCATTCATTCATTCACGAAAATTTTCAACAGAATTTTAGTCGCCAACTATTTTCAAAGCAGAATGCTGAGTGTTGGAAATCTACCAGTAAGTTGATTCAAAATGTCCCTCTCCTCAGGAATATTATAGTCTGATAAGAAAAACTAAAGTAAAAGACTAAGGTACAACATGATGCACATAACTTTAAGGGTTCTATGGAATCCTATAGGAAGGCTGATCTTTAGTTTGTAGGCAGGCTCATCACTATAGTCAAGGAATAAGGTTATCCAGGAATAATTTGAATACAAAATACATGGTGCATATATTAGGTATCTAAGTATTAAATAATTTACATATTGCCAGAACCACGGAATGTACTGACATATGAGGAAATGCAGGGCTTGAATTTTTGAGAGTAGAGAAAGCTCCCCTTTCTGTAAGACCTAAAGCTTTGAAACTGTACAAAAGGAAACACTGCAGAAAATGGTTGCTGATTTCCCTTGTGTGAAAACTTGGGGGAAAAGGTAAAAGACTTTTTAAATCATTCAAAATTTAAAAACTTCTAAATTTAGTTATTTTGGAAGCTTGCAGTGCAACAGCGCTTTTTTTTCTTCACTTGGTAGTGAGAGAAGGAAGAGCAGTTTTAGAAAGGCTCTCACTATTATCCAAGGATTTTGTAATATAAATCTCTCACATAAGGATGTCTTGGTACCTGCTCCTATCCATCAAATACTGTGTGAGTACATAATCCCTTCCAACCCCTCGTCTTAAATCTAAAACCATTTGCTTGCTGATCCCCAAAATTTCAATCATTGTAACCACTGAGCTATCTGGCATTCAGAATCTATTGTGAAGGATTCTTTTATTTCAGTGACACATTCACTTAATGAAATCAGTCTTTCATAGAAATACCATACATGGCATCCTGGTAGTTATTATAAATCCACCAGATTCATTTTGTCATTATTGCTTATTATAATATTTTAATAATCAATGCTTGATTAATGAAAGTTGGAAAACATCTCAAACACATACTGAGAACTTGAATAAAGTTTTTAAAAACTCAAGAAAATATTATGCTTCTTTCAAATTCTTAGAGAAAGTTAAAACTTCTTTAGGGGAAAAGAGCCTGATCTACTTCAATAAACATTTTTTGAAGAACAAATTCTATATTCTAGATTCTATACTAAAGTGTTATATATAGATATTGACATAGAAATAGAAATTCTCTTTAGATGCTATAAAACTCTGATTAGTGGGAATACAACTATCTATTCATCTAATATAGCATAATAGTATAGAAAATGAACATTTATGAAATGTCTGTTATTTGTCAAGTACTTATAGATTCTTTCACAAAGCATAGCTCATGAACCATCACAAAAATCATGCAAGTTAAGAAAAACATTTTGGAATCATAGCCAAAGCTAAGTGCTCTAGCTTTGTGACTTTAAGCAAGCCAACCTCTGGCAGTCAGTTTTCTCATAATAAACATAATAATCATATTTATGTCATAGAGTTATTATTAAGGAAACACCTGTAAAATTTATCAGAGTTCTGGGCATCTAATTAATCATCAGTGAGTCTAAATATCATTAGGAATCATTTTTAAAATTATTTTTGATGTTGGGAAAATTTTCTATAAAACCGTGACATTCCATCTAGTCATTGAAAATCAATAGGGATTTTTCATGGAAAATTCATGTCACATTCCAAATAATTTTTTTTTTATTTCAGCATATTATGGGAGTACAAATGTTTAGGTTACATATATTGCCTTTGCCAGCCCAAGTCAGAGCTTCTAGCGTGTCCATCCCCCAGATGGTGTGTACCACACCAATTAGGTGTGTTTATATCCATCCCCTTCACCCTTTTCCCACCTTCCTAACACCTGATAAATATTATTACTATATGTGCATTTAAGTGTTGATTAGTTAAAACCAATTTGATGGTGAGTATATGTGGTGCTTGTTTTTCCATTCTTGTGATACTTCACTTAGTACAATGGGCTCCAGCTCTATCCAGGATAATGCAAGAGGTGCTATATCACCATTGCTTTTTGTGGCTGAGTAGAACTCCATGGTATACATATACCACATTTTATTAATCCACTCATGTATTGATGGACACTTGAGTTGTTTCCATATCTTTGCATCTTTGTGAATTGTGCTGCTATAAACACTCTAGTACAGATATATTTTTTATAGAATGTCTTTTGTTCTTTTGGGCAGATGCCCAGGAATGGGATTGCTGGATCAAATGGTAGTTCTACTTGTAGCTCTTTGAGGTATCTCCACATTACTTTCCACAGAGCTTGTACTAGTTTGAAGTCCTACCAGCAGTGTATGAGTGTTCCTATCTCTCTGCATCTAGGCCAACATTTATTGTTTTGTGACTTTTTGATAAAAGCCATTCTTACTGGAGATAAGTGATATCTCATTGTGGTTTTGATTTACATTTCCCTCATGATTAGAGATATTGAGCATTTTTTCATATGTTTGTTGACCATTAGTCTATCTTCTTTTGAAGTTTCTGTTCATGTCCTTTACCCAGTTTTTGATAGGGTTGTTTGATTTTTTCTTGTTGATCTTCCTGATTTCTAGACAATGTATGAAAAGCATCATATTCTCAAAGACACAAAAAGATTTATTGTGGCTAAAACATGTGATTTGGTGGGAGAAGCAAACTATAATCTTGGAAATGCAGGTTTGCTTGAGTGCATATTTCCTTAGTCAAGTTGTTGATCCTCAATAAATACCAGTTGCTGAAAAACTGGAACAATATTAGCCAAAATTAGAATGAGAATTACATGGCAGTGTCTATGTAGCTCATTCTTCCAACACTTGGCACAAGGTGAAGACTCATGGAATCGTCATTGTTGTGGTACTGGTAGTATGATTATTGCTACTTTACAATTCCATGTGCTTGAGCCTTCATCTTCTTTGTGATGAGCTGGGAAAATGGAAGAGTCACATTTATATTTTAAGATTACTATCTTCTTTGGAGAATGTAATGTAAGGGTAAAGCTATGACAGTAGATAAGAAGTAGTTGATATATTCCAGGTACACAATAAAAATGACTTGATTTTCAATAATTACATGAGGACAAGAGAAATGTTGAAAAATTTAAGCAATATTTAGGAGGTGGAATAA
The DNA here is from genome assembly GCA_963574885.1 of Lepilemur ruficaudatus. Lineage (NCBI taxonomy): Eukaryota > Metazoa > Chordata > Mammalia > Primates > Lepilemuridae > Lepilemur > Lepilemur ruficaudatus. The sequence continues at coordinate 26,829 of CAUYRT010028455.1, forward strand.
ACCAAGTTTTTGACTTGTTAAATATTTGTATGTGGACGGATAGGAATGATCAGGAGAAAAGGCAAATGAATATCAGTAGTCTGCACTGGAGGACTAGGTGGATGGTGGGATCATTCACCTATGAAGAAAATGCTAGAGAAGTAGCAACACTGGGAGTCAAGGTACAAAGTCTCATTTGGAATGTCTTAAATTTGAGTATCCACACTCCACAGATTTGAAAAAAATTCAAATTTGGAAATCTAAAATTTAAATCTCACTAGGAATTGCATTATAATGTATTGTTTTTACTCTAATATAAATTCAATCGTATAGCTGAGTATACCATATGATTTCTATAAGCTGAAGCATAATATATGACTATAAAGTAATTATGCTGATGATTACAACCTGTAAAATTATTTGATTAATTCCTCACTAAAGTTCGTTTTATGTATTTGTATTTAGTACAACTTTTGAACTAATGATACATACCACTGATGTACCAGGAATATATTTGACTGTATATATCTATATAGATGTAATTGCCATTGCACTCAGTGGCTTTGATTCAAAGGAAATAATACTCTCCTTGGAGTAAAAAGACTACTTAAGGTACAGCTTTCCTATTTGCTGTGCAACCCTAGGTCAACTCTGGGTTAATCATTTAAATCATTTGAGACTCAATTTTCTTATTTAAAAATGAGAATGATAATGCCTAATTCACTTGGCAGATATTTCCAAAAATGGCTGCAAAATTTCTCTTCTCACATGCTCTTCCAGAACTTTACCACTCTCTTATCTAAAGGGACACTCTACCTTCTCCCCTTGAAAGTGGACAAGTCTTTGAGACTGCCCAGACAAAGAGTAAGAGTGGAAAATATGGCAAGTGACTTCTGAAACTAGGTCATCAAAGTTAACAGAGTGTTCACTTGGATCTCTCTGTCAGGATTCTTGCTCTTGTGACCCTGCATCCATTCTGTGAGGAAGCCAAACAGCCACAAGAAAAAGCTTGTATATGTGTTCCAGCTGACAACTGCAGCTAAGGTCTCAGCTGCCATCCAGCATCAACTGCCAGTCACTGAGTGAGTCATCCTTTACAAGATTCCAGTTCCTACAGTGTTTCTGTTCACTCTAGTTGATATCTCGCAAAACAGAGCTGAACTGTCTGTTCCCAATGGGCTCTACTTAGGTTCTAGCTTTGTAAGCAGAATAAACAAATGCTTTTACTTTAAGCCACTAAATTTTGGAGAAGGTAATTGCATACTAAACAATTGGGCTACTCACCACATGTTCAGAAAGAGTCATATGGAATATTAAATATGAAAAATTTGGCAAATGGCTGTTGATTATAGATCTGCTTAATAAATAATCTAGTAAAATATAACTAGAAGCCTATAGATCAGCTGTCCTCCTTCCTGCTCCTAAATTCCCTAAGATACAAGGAAAACTTAAATTCTTCCTCTTTGACTCTCCTTCTTTCCCCCTCCGCCAGTCCTAAATCTAGCATTAGTCCAGGTCTATCCTGCCTGTTCACATTCTCTCTTTGAATAACATACATATCTAGTCTTTCATTTGGTGATGAATGCTGTCCATTACTGCATTGTGTTTATTAAGGCAAGGCTAACTGAATTTTCATACTTAAAATTTCAGTGGCTTAAAATAATACTATTTTTTTTTGTTTTTTTTTTTACTCACAAATCAGATATCTTTAAGGAAGTGATTGAGGACCCATTTTACTTCCAGCTTATAGCTCTACTGTCTTCATTCCATGGCTTCTAAGTCACCACAGAAAGGGAAAGACCATTGAGCCTCCTGTGTAAAAAGTCACTTTGTGGGCATATCTAGGGAAAATTGAATATGTATTCTTCTTATACACTGTTGATTAGAACCCAGCCAACTTGATAAATGTAGTCTAACTCTATGTCCAAAACGAAAAAGAAAAAGAAAAAAAAAAAAACAAGTTTGGTACTCATCTAGCTGCTACTGCCATCTAGCAATTCCTCCATGAACACTAAAACTGTCTCTTCATCTTCGAATTCCTCAGAGTTCAATAAATAATTGCTCATTTTACATCACTAATAGCTTAAGGAATCCTAAGTAGTATCTCCCTCCTCACTATCTAACACAACCCTGAGCAAGTGAATCATGTTTCTCAGTAACAAATAAAGTGCATTTCCCGTAGACATCCTGTATTTTCTCGTCTCTGATTTCCATTCACCCTGTTTCTTCTGCCTTGAATGATCTTCCTCTTGTGAGTATTCTATCCATCATTAAATGCAAAAAGAAAAATTCTTCTCCATGAAGACTACTACTATGTAACTTCATCTTGGTTTTCCCAAGAGTTCAATAAATATCTTCTTAATTGATGTTAGTTCATGACGTGAACGTTTGTATAAAGGTGCAGTCCACTTAAACAAAGGCATTTTGTTCTAATCGGAGGACAATATATTATGCATCAATTTCTCATCCGGGGATTATTTCATCTGAGTGTCTTAATGTTACCATATAGACACACAAGATGCTAAGAAAACGTACACAGGGAAGAAGTTCTAACATATGACTACATAGGACAGCTTGGTGACAACTTGAGGGAACAAGGATATGTCAGAAGATGAGTTATCAGCATACACTGAAGAAGAATTGAGGTGGATGTGTGGGATAATATCAAAGATTTTACTCATGGTAAATACATTTAAACCTAGTCATTCTCTGTATGAATAAGATAACACATACATAAGTAACAAATATTAAAATTATCTTCAATATATTTATTGATAGATTCATATTTCTATTTTATTCGATCCCTCCTTTCTACTAATTTTAATGTATGAACATAATATTGGGCTATGCACAGATGCAGCTTTTCCACATTATGGTTTCCTATATATTCATGTGCTATGTTTTCTTATTTTAGTTTGAAAAAGCTTAACATCAGATTTGCTGTTAATCTAAGAAGGGTATTCATATTACTTAAAATTATTTTATCTCTCTAATCCTTCTGAAAGATACCATCTGGTTTCAAAATTTTCTCAGTGTATAATCATTGAAACAAAAACACCTGGATTTACGATATATTCACTTTGTTTCTCTTGGATCATCAAGACTAGGAACAACATTTGATGATCTGATCGCTTTTTGTTCTAACTTTGTAATTTTCACTCAAAGATTTCCTGTTGGCATATTAACATCTGTTTATTTTAAAGCATGTAATTATGACAAATAAACAAAAACAATCTGACTATGTATTGAATTTATTCCAAAATAGCTTGAAGAAATGAGCAAAGTCATATAGCCAATGTTTTCTTGGGGAAAACAAAAGAAACTAAGAAACCTAACATGCAAAGAAAACTGCTCAATGGTTATGAAATAAGCACATTCTCATTTTGTACATACCCGCACACAGCCAGAGGACTGAGGCAAGTGAGGTCTTGAGGAGTTTTCTTATTGGTCCACCAGGTGTTGGTACATTTGATATTTATTACTTGAAAACAGAAGCCATTTGCCAATTACTATTAATTGTCTATCCTTGGGCACTAGTTCCATCATTTGGTACATTCTTATCATTAAAGTGTCTGCTAAAGTAGACTGTAGTTTAAATACAAACCTTCTCATTCTTTCATTCTAAAACTATGTGAAATTTTAGAGGTCCTAGAATATTTACAAATTCTGTATGTATGCCGTAATTCCAACTTTCACATTATAAGATAACTTAAATTGAACAGATTCTTTTTTTGCCATTTTATGTTTACTGTTATACAAGCAAATCCCTTCTTCAAAGATTTTTATACTGTATTTCTATAACCATAGTTATAGTCACATTCTAGTGTTATTTAAATGGGAAAGCTGACATTTAAAAAAATCTACCCTTATTGCCATATGCTAGGTATATATCAGCTCTTTTTTTGTTAATATATTCTTTCATCTATATTTTCAATTGTATCTTAAGAATCTGAAATACTTTATAAAGAATGGATATCCAGTTGAAACTACAAAATAAAATGTTAAAATCTTAACCTTATTTCCCCTAACCTTTCCCTGGTAGTTTTATATTATAGACATTAATTCTAGTCCTTCTAGTAAAGGACTTCCTCCACAGGTATTTTCAGTTTGCAATTCATCATGGTCTAACCTAGAAGTAATGTCAATACTATAGAAGAATACATTATTGCAATTAAAACAATAAGTAAAAGTATTTTATTTGTTTCTTCCATAACTTCTATGTTGGAATTATTTATGGAATAATGTTAGAAAGCCTGTCTGTAAACCTGAGCTTCAACCAAATTGTCCATATGTCTTAATTGGATCAAAATACCAATTAAATAAATCTCCTTAATAATGCAATAATGTAGGAATTTAAAAAGCACATTATGTCTTTAATTCATTGAAGCATCTGTTGATAGAGACAAGCATCACTTATTGAATGCGTAGTGTCACACACTGGGGTTATATTAATGAATGAGAGAAACACATCTCCCTGTCTTCATGTATCTAACAGTCTAAGTATAAAGAGTTACATAAAACAAGTAATTATAAATGTACCAATTAGGAAAATTGTGATAAAATTATTCATGTTAATCTAGGCATAGCCAGAGAGTGTTTCTAGGGAACTTTGACCTTTAAGCTGAGAAAAAATGGATTCAGGACACTAATAGCCAATGTTTATAGAGCATTTAAGGATCTGAAAAAAAAATCAAGAATATAACCCCATTTACAATAGCTACAAATAATATAAAATACGTAGTAATCAATTTAACCTGAGATGTGGAAGATTTAATAAAGGAAAACTATAAAACACTGATGAAAGAAATGTAAGAAGACATTAAAAAATGGAAGGACATTTCATGCTTATGGACTGGAAGAATTAACATTGTTAAATTGGCAATACTACCAAAAGCAATTTACAGATTCAATGGAATTCCTATGAAAACATCAATGACATTCTTCACAGAAGTAGAAATGACAATCCTAAAATTTATATAGAAACCACAAAAGATCCTCAATGGCCAAAGCAATCCTGAGCAAAAAGAACAAAGCTGGAAGTATCACACTACCTGACTTCAAAACATACTACAAAGCTATATTAACCAAAGTAGCCTGAAACTGGCATAAGAAAAGATGTATAGATCAATGGAACAGAGTAGAGGATACAGACATAAATCCATGCATTTATAGCTAACTCATTTTCAACAATGTTACCAAGAACATACAATGGGAAAGGACAGTCTATTCAATATATGGTGCTGGGAAAACTGGGTAACCATACTTAATAGAATGACCTAGATCCCTAACTCTCACATTACAAATAAATTAAATCAAAATGGATTAAAGTCTTGAATCTAAAACCTGAAACTATGAAATTACTAGAAGAAAACATCCTAGTCAGGACATTAGTCTGGGCAAAAATTTTTTCTACAAGACCTCAAAAGCAGAGGCAACCAAAGTAAAAATAGACAAATGGGATAATAACAAGCTAAAACTTCTGCACAGCTAAGAAAACAAAGTGAAGAGACAACCCACCAGATGTTAGAAATTAGTTGCAAACTATCCATCTGAAAGGGATTAATAACCAGAATATATAAGGAACTCAAACAACTCAATAGCAAAACAAACAAACAAAAATGTCTGGTTTAAAAGTGAGTAAAAGACCCGAATAGACATTTCTCAAAAGAAGAATGTGGCCAATAGGTACAAGAACAAAATGTTCAACATCACTAATCATCAAAGAAATGCAAATCAAAACCACAATGACATATCATTTCACCCCAATTAGAATGGCTTTTATCAAAAAGACAGGGAATGACAGATGCTAGCAAGGATGTGGAAAAAGGCAAACAATCATACACTGTTGGCGGGAATGTAAATTAGTACAGCCACTGTGGAAAACCTTATGGAAGGTCCTCCAAAAACTACAAATAAAACTACCATATGATTCAGCAATTTCACTTTTGGGTATATATCCAAAAGCGAAGAAATCAATGTACAAAAGAGGTATCAGCACTCCCATGTTTACTGCAGCACTATTCACAATAACCAAAATATGGAATCAACCTAAGTGACCATCAATGGATAAGTGGATAAAAAAAAAATATGGTATGCATACACAATATTATTTAGCCTTTTTATTTCTTTCTTCTGTATTTTTCTCTCTGCAACAAAAAGTCTATGGAGACTTCTAAGTAAGAGTGAGCTAACATTATTAGTGTTTTAAATGCAAAATTCTTCATTTGTATCCAGGTGAAGGATAAATTGAATGAAGGAAAATAAGCACCATAATACTGACTTTGGCTTTTTAAGCATGAAACCAAAGGAAAAGAAAAATTACAAATAGCTAAAAATAAGTATCATTTTCTCAGCGCTTAAATATACTGTTTCTCTACATTCTTCACCATGAAGAAAAACTAACACTTGGTAACTTGGCAAAAATTTCTTAGCCAACTTTATAAGCACTATTTTCCTCTTCCCCTTCCTTAAGGCATTCCACTGTTTAATGATATTTGTGCCAAAAATGAACATTAAAAACAAGACCAAAAAAGAATTCTGTTCTAAATCAGTTAATTTATTATTTCCAAGAAACAGTGCTAAATGGCAAAATGAGAAAAGATAGCAACATTGTTGCAAAAAATAAAAAAAACTGGTACTGTTAATTTTGGTTATCCATTTATTTACACTTAAAATTTTACTCATCCTTGAATATATCTCAAAAATCATTCTTTTCATGCAGCTTTCCTCGATTATAATGTACAGATGAATTAGTTTCTTTTTATACTCACAGCACATAAGTAGCCATTATTAAATATTATAAATTATTTATTCATTCTTAATATAATTATTTAACGTTCCACAACTTGTTCCAAACCAGGATTTTGATGTGACTCACAAAGAACAATATATTACTATAATATAAAAATATAAGAGAAGGAAAAAATCTAAAATTAAAAACAAAGAGAAAATCATAGCATTAAAGGCAGATCAAACTGAAGTAGATAAGTATACAAAATACGTGCCCCAAAGTAATATTAATACAGTGGTTTATAGTTAATTACTTTTGCATCTGTTTCTCCCATTACATTTGGATATTATTGAAGATGGGGATTGTTTCTCATATATATTTATGTCTGGCTCCTAAAAGGTCCCAATAAATGTTTGTTGAATACATGTACATGGGAATGAAAGAAAGTGAGTAATGGTTCCCTAGTCCTAAGATACTTTAGCTGAATTGGTGAGTTACCATAATTAGGTATTGTGAAATTAGATTAGAATAAGGATATTTAACAGCTCTGTCTATAACTCAAAGCTTTGCAATGGGAAATATAAAAGCAGCCATGTAACATCTAAATGAACATTATCCATCAGATTTGACATTTATTAAGCAATAGCAGCACGCTGGGCACTGTCGTAAACACAAACTCTTTTCCCAGTGAACTTAGATTTATTTGCACTAGCTTTTTTACTGAAAAAGACTGATGCAATTTCATGGCAGATGGTAAAAGAATACAGAAAGATGACTTTAGTTTTCAACTTTTATAGGCACTACCTTAAATCAACTCCTTTTGCTGGAAATCCATCACATTACATGGACTAAACACTCTAATTACATTTTCCCCCTTAACCACAGTGAATAGATTTCTTTGATTAATAATTATACACCTGTATGATACTGTTGGTGTTGCTTTGGCATCTTTGTTATTAAGACCATTGTTTTTTGTGCTTTTTAAGTAGCATAGAACAGCAGTTCAAAAAATAAAACTGAACAACGCGATCATAGTTCCCTTTCACAGCACTCTGATAGGCTCATATAAAGCTGCCTATTCTATAAGGATTATAAGATAGTAAAGCAAATCTTAGCAAAAATTTCTTCTCGGGCATGCTATTTACAAAGAAATGTTATTTAATAACAAAGTCGGTGGTTTAAATATTTCAGTAACATTAACTTAAGGTAATTTATATGAAAAATATTTTTACATGATCTCTATCCTGATATCCATATACAACTGCAGAAAAAATTTTAATATATTTTGCTATTTTAGTAAAATTATTATTAGAGACTTCTCTGATTATAATGTTACATTTAAAAATATATATAAATATTTCTGAACTTTTTGATTAAAATTCGGATTAACACTTTACCATGATTTTTAATATAATAATTAAGGCTTTTTGGTTCAAGTAATTGGATCAGGTTATGGCTTATTAAGAAAAAAATAAGGGAGAAAAATTATTGGAGGAATGCTGACCTATCTCATAGGAAACAAGGTCACGAGTTGTTTGTAGAATGAGGACAAAAATTATGCAGGAGACTCAAAGAGAGCTCTTTATCTATCTCTTTTTTCTAACTCCATTCTTCTCTATTCCAAGAGAGAAATCTTAAGTTTAATTACCTAGAAGACTTATTTTTTCCTTTTCATATATCCATATGGCATAATATGATTGCCAGAAATTCTAAGAGAAAAGTTTTAATGTAATCTACTCTTGTAATAGGGAAACTAGTACAGCATGAACGGAACTCATTTTCCCTTTGTACAGAGACAACTGGGCTATTTAAAGTGAGATTGAGGGAGTAGGCGGAGGTAAGTAGGGGCTCAGTAGAATGAAGGAAGTGAAAAATTACAAAATATAGGAAGGGGTGGTTGATCCATGTTAAAATCAACTGGTACTGTTAACTGGAGCTTATCAAAGTTAGGCTCTTACCCTTTCACAAAGACTCGGAGATAGGAGCCCTAGCTTTAGGTGCTGGCTAGAACAAAAAGTAATCTTTCCAGCAGCCTTGATTCTCAGGCAGGCAGGCTAAGCAGAAGGCTAGATCATCCTAGGGATGCAAACTGGAACTGTTAGAAACTGTATTACTGTTTGTTCAAGTCTTTAGCAGCAAGGTGGAAGTCCAGTCAAGAAGACGGCTCAGAGGACCCTAGCTAGAGTTTTGTCATTGACTAGAAGCCTTGTTTATCTATCTTTTCCTTAAGACATATGGCAGGAAATTGTTGCCAGCACCTTCAAAGTTAACATACCTCCATGTTGTTGCAAAGAAATGGATTTCTCTTTTTATCCCATTTGCAAAATCATAGCCAGTCCTTCTAAGGCCAGGTCCTCATTCCTGAACAAATCAAAGAAGGAGGGTCACAGTGTATTAACATGGTGGCTCTTATAGCAGCCGTATAGTATGTGAAGTGATAATTTTCCCCCAAGTAGAAGAGGAAGTGGGCAGAAAAACCAGCGTAGTCAGATCCAGGGATGGAAGAGAAAAGTAGTACCTGTTTCTCATATGGGGTTATCAGCTGTGGGGGTTTCTGCCCGGAGTGAGTTAACTGGACAGGGATCAATATAATGGTAAATAAAATGAATCTCTTTTAAATAAATGTTGATTCTCCCATAGGGAGAATTAGACTAGCCAATTATCTCTTGGCCCATTATTATCCCATTTGTAAACGCTGAAAAGTTACATTTTGATCCATTGATTATGCTAAGCTGGATTAATTTCCTTGTCAGAAGTTAGACTCATCTACTCTTTCATATTATACAGACTTTGGGAATCCTGTCAATTTCTTCTTTCAAAATCTCCTTAAAAAAAGTATCAACCTTGTTCTAGGTTAAACTGGATATTTGTATATTTTAAAAGATACGTTGTATATGTAACCTCTCTAAGCTTGAATTCCTTTTTATGAAAGGAAAACAAATGATAACAACCCTTACAGGGTAAATGTGAAGATAAAATTTGTAGCCAAGAAAAACTGATCAGCATTTTCATGCCTTATAATAAATTAATATATATGAATTCATATTTCCCTCCTCATTCCAAATACAATTTACAATCAGACAAATCAATCACTTATTAACATTAATCATAGCTACTTTAAAGCCCATGTCTAAAAAATCCAATACCTAGATTACCTGTATGTCTACTATTGGCTATTTCTTCTCTTGTTTTTTTTTTTTTTTGGTGTTGTTGTTTATTTAATTTTATTTTCTGGCATACTATGTAATATTTGACAAACATAATGCATGAAAAATTATAGTGGTTATGAATGATTCTCTTTCTATAGTGTGTCTTCTGGATTAGAATATGGGCAGATCACTTGGAAAATCAGTATATTTCCAGTTTACACTTACTAAAATGATATAATTCTTTAGAAGTCGCAACTGAAAGACTGGTTATTTACCAGGGCCCCTGACTTTTGACCAGACCTGAATTTCAATTGTTGATTGTCCAGCACCATTAGGTTGCCCCAACTTCAGCCTAGCTCTTTTGCAATTATCAACTCTTTTTTTGCTTGATTTCTCAGCTTCTTAGTTTTGGGAACCTTAGGATTTAGAAACCTTAACAAACATTTCAGGGCAAAACTTTACATAATTAAAGTTTCACTTACTTGTTCTCTTTTCTCTAGGGTCTTGGCACCTGAGTTCCAATTTTGGCCTCTCCAATCACATGAGACTAACACATGTTCTAGGTTGCTACTTTCTGATAAGCTTCAGTATCAATCTCTATGGATCATCAGATGTTTTCAAGACAAAGTACAGAGAAAATCAAGTTCACCTCACTGTGCATTCCTTCATTCTTTCAAGGATCTTAGCTCCTTAAATTCAGAGTGCCTTAATGTTCTTCTGATGCCCTCAACAATCTTGGTTTTCTTGGTTTGTTGTACAATTTTCAATTGTGTTAAATTAAATTAAATTATGCCTAAAGCTGCCTTCATACTTCTAATTTCTATGTAGCAAATTGCAATCAACTTAGTATGTAAACAAACTACAACCTGACTTAATAATATATTCCTGTAACAAGTGGCTGAATCTCAGACAATCACAATGACCAAGCTTCAGCCAGTCACAGACTGTCAACTGATCAGACCATGTTCATATAAAGCAAATATAAAGCTGTAACTAATCAAGCTATTTCTGTACCTCACTTCTTTTTTTATGTATAAATACTGCCTACCCATGTTGCTGGGTGGAATCTCTGAGCCTCTACTGGTTCATGACTCGTTCTTAGCTCAAATAAACACTGTTAAATTTAATTTTTCTAAAGTTTTTTTCTTCTAACAGTTGTTTGAAGAGAAGATTGGGTCTGATACAAATTCCTTTGCAATATTTATATAGAAACAGAAGTACTCAATATGATGAACCTGGAATATCTAGAAATATCATCCCCATAAGAAATATACCCACAGAACATAAAATATACATATTTTTTAAATGCATCATTCACTAAAAAAAAATCATTTCATATTGTCAATGGAAAACAGTAAGGGATTGTGTAGCCTAATTTAGCACTGATGAGAGGTTATCCCTGAGCTTACAGTATTGATATGGAAGCAGTAGAGGACAAAGCAAAGATATATTTAAGGAGTTAAAACATAATAAAAAATAAAGTTGTATGTGTCAACACTGATATAAAAATCAAGAGAAGTTAATATAGAGTCCTACTAACAGATGAAGACGTGTTTCCCATTTTAAACTTACAGAAAAGTTGCAAGGATTTCTTCTCTCTGTATTATCATTAATATAGCTCAGAGGAAATAGAGAACTAAGTTTGTTATAATACAGTATAATAAATATTATTTTAATGGAAATATATGTGAAAACAAAGAAATTTCATCATTGTGATTATCTACTAATATTAACTTATTAATTTCATTTCTTGATTAAATATATCTAGAAAGCAGAATAGTGACTTAATGTGCAGGATGGAGAGACAAGACAGCCTAAAAAGTGTTACTGTGGAAAGAGATCTTTTTAGTATCTAGTCATCCTCTTGGATGCACATCAGAATGATATCATAAGATGGTAGAGGGCTATTTAAAAATGAATTGATGAATCAATTTCAATATAACCATTAGCATGTACCCAAATCAACTATTTTCATCTCAGGAAGTTTTCTGCTATAACTTAAGGAAAATCAGTTATCTGCCATTCTCTTTTAATTCAATCCCTAAAGATACATTCTTTACAGGAGAGATTTTTTCTTTTTCTTTTTTTCTTTTTTGAGAGCAATAACTTTACAAGAGAAACTCACACTCTTTCCCAGATGGCTAAAAAGTAACAGTTTTACAGGTCCCTGGATATACCGAGGTGGTGGAGAAGTGTAAATTGAAAACAAACAGCATGAAGTATACTCTCTTTTGTGCTTTGAATATTGACCATCATAAATATATTTTTTTCTTCTAAGGGGGTGGAAATAGCAAAATGTTACAACATGAATTTGAAAGGGAGTTGTTTTGATGGCATAAATGTTAAACAGTCTTACATTTATTTTAATTTGGCTAATCATACATGATATGGAGAGCAAAGCTAGATATCACAATTTCATAGGCACCATTGGATTTATGCTGAGTTTTCCAGAGATGATCACAATACTGTACTAATATATTTATCTGATACTTTCACTATTTTCACTAGCATCTTTTCATTTCTATTAATAACACTCATTACTCATAGTTCTAAATTTAAAAATAGCATGGCATGTGTACTTCATTCGACAAACTATATTGATAAAACCATTTACCTTTTTATTTTTTCTGTTTCCATGTTTTCATTCTTCCCTCTCCCCAGTAGGCTCTAGTCCCGCTGGGATAGGACCTAGCTAGCTAGCAGAAATAGGCTACAGTAGGGATTAAAGTATTGAATATACAATTGAATATATTCTCTATGAATTTACTCATTACCAGCCAGTTGTCTCACCTTACAGTTTTTAATCCTCTTGAACTCTGTTTTTCTCTTTTACTAAAATGATATTGATTACATTCAAGTAATGGTAGAGGTGGGAATATAATTTGTAATATCATTTGTGGTATTGATAAAGCACTGTCATAATATTGTATCTTCAGTAAATTATTACAAATCTTTCTGGTAGTTTGAACATTTAACTCCGATTAATATTATTTGACTGAGTATTTAACATAACTGTTACCCTATTATCATATTATTGCCATTTAAATTCTTAACTTTAACACTTAATGAAATTATTGAGGTATAAAATAATAGTGAAAAATGTGCAAACCATTAGTGCATGGCCCAATGAATTTTATCTCCTAACTATAACCATATAACCACCAGCCATATCAAGAGTATTAACATGACCCAAAATGTCTTCCTCATCGCCACTTCAGCTTTGACACCAAGCAAAGGTCTGCCACCATTGCCTCTTCTGCAGGGATGCCCTCCTCTCCCAAATTAGGTTTTGCTGAGCCAAAGCAGACTTTCATCTGCTGTGCAGATATCTAACTTGTTCTGTCTCCCTGAAAACTTTAGCACTAATAGTTCCTAAAGGGTTGGGGTTGGGGGAAGGAACAGGGAAAGGGGAAGAGGAAGAGGTAAATTTTATTATACTACGATACAATACAAACTTTAACACAGCATTTAATATAATATGAAATTTAATTTCAAACTTAATACAATTTTAATATAGTAAAAAATTGTCTATTTCTTCATGAATAAGTAATATCAATCTTTTTAACCTTTGTCAAATGAATAGGAAATAAATGATAATTCTTTTTGTAATGTTTTGGTTGATTTAATTATGACACACATTGAGAATCTTTTAATACTATTCATGTGTTCTTTTTTCTATCAAAAGGTTTTATTGCATCATTTTTCTGTTTCTTTGATATTTCATGTTGACAAATTTATTCATTCACTCAACAAATATTTATACCTCAAATGTATTATTGATTTTTAACATCCTCTCTAACTGGATAGTTTTCATTTTTTTGAACTCTTTATATGGAATTCTGGTCATAGGCCCCACAAAGGCAGGAATGAAGCAATGAAGCTTCATATTCATCCTGGAACCTTTTCACCAAGTGGCACAATGCTAGCTATGCATTCATTAGCAACTACCTTTAATCATTTACTTGAAAATAAGAACTTAACCTGAAACCCATGGATAGATGTCAGGACACTTGTGAATTTGAAAATGTGTGGTATACTGGTATATGTGTGTATATATATTTTTCTTGAAGAAGGGGTGTAAAATTTCTATGAGAACACTGAAACAATGTTATTTCATTATAGTATTATAAATGTGTTAAACGTTAACAACTAAGTGATGGGTTATTTTATATTAAAAACTATGAAAAACATTATAAAATTGTTCTACGTAAACTATCTTACCTGTTAGGACAATAACTTTGAACTCAAATCTTCATAGCATACAAACTGAAAAAAGTGATTTCAGTACTGACTTACGAGAAATACATCACTGTGATTAGGGATCACCAAAAAGGAAAGTATTCTTTTATTTACAGACAAGCTTATCTGGTTTACACAGGAAAACTTTATATGAAGTAAATTAATTATAAACAAAATATATTCATTTTCACTACTTGCTATAAGTGACCCTGAAGTTGGACACATTTTCATCAAAATAAATTTCTCTGAATAGTTGAAGTTGCAATTATAAATTAAAACATCATAGTTTAAACTGTAAATTTGTTTTAATTGTTAACAGCATTTTATAGCTAGGTAAAAGGGCTTAACCACTTTTGAATTGCTCTGGCAAAGAGTATATATATGCATAATCAAGTTGAAAATATGAAATTAGTATCTTTAAAAAATAGTGAGGCAATATTCTTGAGAGATTCTAAAAGCATGCCAATTGGTAATGGACTTTGTGAACTATGAATTTTCTGGAATATGTCATCCTACAATAGAATTAATAGCTGTTATTGTTTCAATACACAAATGTCAAGTATGATGGAACTTTGTATCAATATTTGGTCTTTTTTTGTTCTGTAGTGTAAAGCACACAATTTATAACAAAACACTACAAACAACTTAATCATAGTGCCATTACCATTTCAATGAATGCCAGAATCTTAGAGACTTAAACTTATTTAAAATTATTTATAAATAATCCATAGTCTTACATTCTAATCCTCTCTTTATATGTTCATTCAGTGGATACTTATAGAGTATCTATCACGTCAGACATTGGGTATGTGGGATTTAATAGAATAGCTCTATCATTTGGGAGGTCACATTACATTGAGTGTGAAGAGAATATGGACATTAAACAACAGGGGCCTGAAGGAGGTGGGTCAAGGTTAAATACTTGGTAAGGAGCAGAATTCGGAATCCAAAGTGGATGCTCATGCAAATATTTCTTTTTGCTTTGCTAATATAGTATGGAAACCCCCCAGTTAATATCTTCCAATATTCTTGGAACATTTGAGTTATATTCAAATATTACCAACCTTTCCTTAAAAATTAAAAGTCAAGAAAATAACATAGCATTGGGTGGCAGATGGGGTACACAGGAAAAATACCAGCATAAGAGTATTATTTTGCATGGCTTCACTTCCATCTTTCTATCAATTGATTCCTATCCAAATCCAAGTTCAAATTTTAGCCCTGACACCTGCTAGCTGTGTGACAGAGAAGGGGAGGAGTGGGGAGGGGGAGAGAGAGAGAGAGTTTTTGTACCTCTTAAACCTGAGTACTATCACAAAATGAGTATGATAATGTCCGCTTTTAGAGTCAACAGAATTAATGTATAATGTAGAAAAATATCTTGTATAATGTCTGGTTCATTGTAAGTGAAGGATGACATAATATGTACATTAAAATATGTGGTGGTGGCATGAGAATTATTTTGAGCACTTGAATTTGAACAATAGCAGATACAAAGGGACACTGTTTTCCCTTTACCAGGAGAAAAGAAACATTTTTATTACCAGAGACTATGAAGCTCACATGTGAAAGATGACCTCCCTGTATCAGGAGAGAAGAATCAGTCTTGTCACTAGAGATGGGAAGTCAAGGCCCAGAAAGATCTGTACAAACAGACCTTGTTAAAATAACCCTCATCTTCGTTTAGCCCCCCTATACATTTTAATTACTTTTTCACAATTGCTACCCTTTCTTCAAATTACTATATAGGCATTTAGGTTTTACTACTCCTTTAGGTCTTCATTTTTCTATGGGTGTTCCCATGTACATGTGAAAACCAGTATGTTTTTCTTTTGTAAATTTATCTTATGTCAATTTAATTCTCAGACCCAGCCAGAGACCCTAAGAGGGTGGAGGTAAAGTTTTGCTTTCCCTACATATGCATCCAACGGACATTTTAATATCCTGAATGCAGTTTCAACTCTTCGTGATCAGAATGTTGGAATGTTGAGTTTTCTATGCTTCTGCACTACGTTATACATCCTCACAATTAATTCCTATGAGTTGGCTGCGTAGCTCACTGAAACCAGAACAGGCTAAATAACCCATGACAGTACGCTCCATGTATATTATCCCTAACCAATGGGCATATGACAGTATTGTAGTTAAGCTTGTAGCCAAACAAGAAAATCAATATATACTTAATAAAGTTTTTGTTGGCATTGGCCACATATAGCAATTTCTACAAGATCATTCAATCACCAGTTATCCTATTGAGGCATAGTGAAAGTTTCCTTGTCTCTCATCCAGCTGGTTTGCCTAGTCATGGTTTAAGAATTTTTAATGAATTACAAACTTATACAACAATAAAAATAAAATTATTTCAGAAAGCAGTAACTCAAGAAGGTTGGGCCTACAATATATATATATTTTTTAAAAGGTCAGCACATTGGCTTGAACTGGGCATCCAGATAACATCATAATTGAAAACAGATGCACTAATTAGAAAGCAGTGTTTGGATTCTGGTTCCTGAACATTAATGCAATTGCCCAGTTCTGAAGTCATGCTAATGACTTGATGTGAATTTTTAGTACCACTGTCAGACATTTAGCTAATGACAGTTTATAAATCACTTTGCTACCTGAAATGTGAGACCAGATCTATGTTATGTCAATGAATCAGATCCAACATTGCAGATGATCTGTGACAATTATCAGCGGCTATTAAAGCTGTGCTGAGGATGGGCAGAAATTTCTGTCAGAGGACAAACCTGGACTCAAAACCTGGATTATTAGCACTTAGTAGTTCACAGCAGGTGGCTTTACTTCTTTGAAATTCAGGTGTTTTTACCATAGAATGAGAAAATATTACTTCTCACAGATTACATCTTACAGAAAACAATTATGATCATACATATGAAAGCAATTTACAGATGGCAAAACAAGGTATTTTTAATGATTCTTTGTTCTTTTAAAAATTATTAGATTTTAAACATGCAGTTAGCATTAAATCATAGACAAATAATTTAAAACAAACCTGTTGAGATATTTAATAGGATAGAGAAAAACCAGTTAAGGAAAAGCTATTTATTTCTTCTTTCACTCAAATTCTTTGTAACACTTTCCTCAGTGTTGTTCTGTTACTTTATATTATAAAATTATTTCTATACTATTCTAGTAATAATTTAATATCCTGACAGTATTCACTAATTTTACAATTAACAAACTAGGTAGATTAAATCACAACAAATGGTTAAAAATAATATTTCCCAATTCATAATTCAAGATGCTTTCTAATTTTATGCTCAGTGAACATTTGTTGAGGATTTTCTATATGCCAGGTTACACCAGCCTTTAATATAGATACCTTCTAAAATTATTGTTATAAACCACAGAAGCAAATAGTACTGTGCCAGCTTACAGATAAAGAGACAGAGGGTCAGAGAAGCTGAGTCTAGCTTATAGTCACATGACTAATGTTTGAGAGCTCTGACATTTTACCCGTTTTTAAATACTAAGGCTAGTTCTTTTCTCTTTTATTCTATATTTTGCCAATTACCTCCCCCTCCTTTCACTCTCTCTATCCCTCCTCCTCCCCCACCCCTCTGTCTATCCTAGAGCCAAGACATTCTTTTCCTCCTACCCATGTACATCAGAACTCCAGACTCTCAGCCTTAGGAATCTAGGGCTTATACCAGCAGCCCCCTGGGTTTTCAGGCCTTTGGACATACTGATAATTACGCCATTGACTTCTCTAATTCTGAGTCTATCAGACTTGGACTGAGCCATGCTACCAGCATCCCAGGGTCTCCACCTTGCAGACAGCCTGTTATGGGACTTCTCAGCCTCTAAATCATGTGAACAAATTCCCCTAATAAATTCTCTCTCATTCATCTATCTATCTAGACATATCTAATGAATGTGTGTGTTACTTTCAATTAAGTAAATCATATAATGCAGTAAATGAGAGAAGGACAAAAAAATTGTATATATCCTGTTGGTTCTGTGTCTCCAGAGAACCCCAAATAATACAGCAAGCACTCATAAATGGTTGCCTATATTACAATTAAGCTAATGCATAAATTTTATATAAATCTCTGATAAAACAAATATTTTTCTGATTCCAAGAACACCATACTTTACAACCATGCATATCTACTTTTAAAAAATATGTCAAAACATCTTTGTGTGGAAACATTTTGATAAACCATTTCTTTGTTAAGATTCAGTTCTCTAGATTTGAAAGTCATACGTATGTCTATACATTTGTATTGTCAGTCTAAATTGAGCAACCTACTAAACAAATATTCTTACTTTCCTAGTGTCTACCATTGCAAAATATAAGCTTAAATATGAGTCAACATGATGGCCTTGACTCTGTTCTCATATGGACAGGAAGTGCACACAGACCAATTTAGTTTTATGTTTTTCTTTCTAGAACAGAAATGGCTGGAGGAAGAGATTTTGTTGCAATTTTTGATGTACTATGAAGCACTCTTTTATATAGTAGGCAGACTATTACCCACAGGAGATTAATACATTATAACACGAAATAAGGAATGGCATATTCATTTTCACACAAAAAACATACCAGCAATATTTATCATGCAGAAATGATTGATTTACACTGGGCAGAAGCAATTTACATTTTTACACACGTGCTAGCACACACATGCTCACATATAAACTTTCAAAGCTTTAACATAATTATCTTCAAACACATTTTTGATGGAAAATATTCTTAAAAGAAAAACCTAATAGAAAATATAACTATGAAATATTTTGCTTTATTAATTAATGAAGTATGATAATATCCTTCAAGTGAATTTAAGTCAAAAATAACGTCTCAAAGAAATCATTTGATCACCTGGAACACTGCAGTGTACTATGAGTCACGTTACAGTCACTCAGCATACAATATGCCAACACCATTTTATTTATAGCGGCACGTCTCCGTGATTCCTCTCATCAGTGACTTGAATTCAAAATACTCAAATAAGGATGTACAACTCAATCATTTAGTTTTGGAAGATTTGTTCTTACATTATATAAATGATAACACAGATGCCATTCTTCTCAATAATATACTAACTCTTGAACAATTCAAACATTTTCCTTCCACTCATCCATAATTTGGAGGGTAAAATATTGAACATTGAAATGCTACATAACAGTGAGTGATACTGGACTGTCTTTTCCTATTCACTAGATTTTTCTGACTTTTTTTTTAGAAATATGACAGAGGGAAAAGGTTATAGTCAAAAATATACATTTCTTTCATTCAGTGAATGCTTATGTATTCCGGGTACTATATTATGTGCTGAAAATTTCAAAATAAAAAATCTCTGGTCTCTACCCCACATTTTCTACTTAAATCAATTATCATATAAGAAAAAAGAAATTATCAATAAAGGAAAAAGTCAATAAGTTCACAACATCTTGTTAGAATAAAAAATTTACATAAAAATTTAAATGAATGAGAGTGTCTTGCTTCTAATTAAGTAAATCATGCCATGCAGTGAATGAGAGAAAGGCAAAAAACAGTCGGGGGATGAGGAACAGAATGCTCCAATCCCTTTGCGGACCTGCAAGTGATCTTAAGATCCCAGATGAAGCTTCAGCTTCAAGAGATAAGTGTGCCCATCACAGATCAAGCCTATCTACCACTTTTTTAAATAAACCATACTGTCAAAGTAGATATTTTAGTCAATTTTCCAAAATATTTTGTAATGATAAATATATACTGTTTTGGCATTTATCTGAAATTATTGCACTTAACAGCTTCCCTGACTCCTTTTTTTTTCTTTTTATGCCTTAGTTTTTATTCCAGTTTCTCTTCTGCTATTCAGAGATACAAACTACAATGAAAGGTATGGTAAATATACATGTTCCTCATTTAAGAAGATTAGGAATACATAACATGGCTTCAAAGTAAATATTGGAAAGAAAAATAGGTAAGACAATACACTCTTTAGATTTTAAGAACTAATCATTAGGGGATACCTGAGGAATTACGGAATGCAACAGCCATGGCCAGGAAATTAAATAATGATATTTATTCTTAAATAGCTCGTTTGCAGTTAAAATGTCAAGGAGATTTTTCTATTAAAAGATACAATATTAACAGTAGAGAAATATAGGGAAAAATGTCTAACCCTAGCGCAGAACTGAAAGAACTTAGTTGTTGAAAAATGTATATTTACAATTTTTGAAGCTTTTACAAATATTATTTCAAATCAAATTGAAAAATGATATATGAATGCACAGTCTTGGATAACATTTAATATCACCAACAGGCCAACGAACTCAGGTCATGGAGATGTCTCCATGATGAAAGAGGCAAACTAACAGAAAATGTTAAGTTTCTTAAATTTGATAGCTATAGCAGATGGATCTTTCAAGTCAGTTAACACATTGGATCAGCAACCAAAAAAAAAACGAAAGATTTATTTGTCTGACTTTTTAAATTTGAATTGGTCAAAAGTTTAATATACCATAGGAACATCCTCACAGTTCACAATTAGTCCTGCAACTTGAATTCTAAAGAGGAGCTTAACATTCAGATATATTTAAGAACACTATGTGTTCTATTCCCCCTTGAAGAAGTACATTGCACATTAGCATATTAAAGATCTGAGTCACTCAGCTGTGTGAACATATTTTACCTACACTTGATACAATATTGACTATTTGAATATTCTTATATTATTAACATGCTATAAGGCCATCATTTTATGAAATCTTCCCACTGATAAAAAGAAGTGTGCTGTGCTTGACATTCTTCACTCTTACCTCCAGATTTGCTCCCCTCTCTTCACATTGCTGCCCCAAGGGGCTCGTCAGCTTTTCATGAAAGATCTTTCTGCCCTCTGACTTCAAATTAGCCAAGGGTTGGCACTCTCAGGAATTCAGAGAATGGGAGAGAGAGTCACCATTTATTACCCTGTCTCTCTCTCCCTACAAGGTCACTGCAAGTTAGCTGTGTCCCTATACCAAAGAGCTAATCTCCTATCAAATCCATCTCCTACAGGTACTTTCCCTGGGTTATTGTGATCATCCCTTTCCTTCTTCTTTTAGACCTACGAACAGTGACTGCTGTCCACCGTTCTTAGACCTAGGATGATTTGCCATTACTTCTTTTAAACCTGTTTATATCTATGTAAACAGTTCCCTTTGATTGAACAATCTCTTTCCTGCTGCATCCATAAGTAGACACATGAAACAGACACTCAGAATGAGATTCTGGGATTGAGTTGCTCATATAATTAAAAGACTAAAGAGTAATCCTTTGCAGATGAAAACTAGGACATTGGTAATCTCTGCGAGGTAGTTTTATCACAATTCGCTAAATTATCACCAGTTTTGACACTGGAAGAAGTACAGATAGATATTGGGAGATGAGTAGGCTGTGATCCTCAGACACCATGGAATGTCAATCTGATTTTTCATTCCCTTGCTTAAACTTTCTGTTTTATTCAATCCCTCACTCCCTGGCTCAGGATTAAATACAAAATCCTCAGTTAATTCGCAAGACTCTGTTCTAGGTATGTAGTTTGTGCTTTCTTTTAAACAATATATCTTTGATGCCAATCACATTCCCTTACATGTAGGAGGAATATTAGAAAAAAAGATTGGTATAAATAATTAATTATAATTCTTTTTTCTAATATGCTCAAATCAATATATGTATTCTTTCTTTTTACAATTATTATATGTGGATAAGTTCTCATTGGATTTAAAAATCCAAAAATATACAAAGAAATTTATGAAAACCACCCTTTGTCTCTCTCCGTATTTCCCCTACTCTGCTCCCCAAAGGTAACCTACATTAATAGTAAGGTTGAGGCTTTGTCTAATGTGCTTTTCAGGAACAGTTTTACCAAACAAAATAGAATGCATTATTTGGAAAAAAAGTTTTTGGCATTTTCACCTAGCTAGCAGAAACTCATAGGCAAATTAACACTAAATATGCCTTGGAATTTAACATTGTCACAGGACTTTTTTTTTCCACAACAGATCAAAAATCTCCTGTGAGATAAATAATTCACCTTAAACTTTTGCGGCCTGGTTGCATGGATGCCCCATTTGTTTTGCAGCTAATTCTGCAAATGCATTGTGGTTCTTTGTACACTACTGCATTTGGCTGCTTGCTAGATACCTAATACTGTATCTGGAAATGTTAATAGACTGCTTCAATAGCTGGTGTTTCACATTTTCTCCAGTTTTCCAAAAATATACCATTATACTTAAAAACTACTATGTGTAAACATATTTCATGTATTTGTGAATAGTTAAATATGTTACAAAAGCCAAACAAATTGTTAAAGTCCCTAAAAGTGCAATAGATAAAAATATACTTAACACAATTCATGGTTGCTTTGTTGTTTTGTTTTGTTTTTGCTTTGTTCACCATTCCACATATCAAATATGGAAGGAGCAAAGGAGGCAGCAAGACAGGCAAGAAATTTCGAACTTATTTTTAGTGGGACACTTTAATGCACATTTTGCTGCAGCGTGCCCAAATGTTGAAAATTTCCCCTTTTAACCAATAAAAAATACGGGGGAACACTTTTGCAAAGAATTTTCTAAGAATAAGCAGGAATTCGGTATATAGAGCATTTATGTTTGAAGACTGTGATTAGCACTATTAGTCCAGTAGAAAATAAGGGGACAGCTCTATTAACTATTATAGCTTGAATTCTGATTTATGTTTCATAACCTAAATTAAAATTCAAGAACCTTAAAGCTGAGATATATTATATATAAATTTACTTCAGCAATGAGATGTCTATTCAATGATGTAAATGTCACAATGAAATTGGAGGACCTTTTCTTCAACATGAGAAATGCAATTAATCTTTAGAGCAGAGAGATCCAAACCATCTCCAGAAGACAGACAGAAGGGCCTAAGAAGCCAGAGTACCTTAGCAGCCTGTATGTGTATGAGTATCACATGTTGTTACTACATGGGGAACCAGCCAAAAAAAACCATATTTTTGCCCTCAAGCTGTCATTAGAAAAAGGAAGTAAGCAAATGTTCTGGTGATATTGCACTGGCTACACTAGAATCCTCAGAATAGAATCCACTTAAAAACAGCATGTCCATCAAGTCCACTGCTGTATTTAAACATGCAGTTAGCACTATATAATGCTTGATTTGCTTAAATAAAGTTGTTCAGCTAGGTCTTTAATAGGAAAAGAAAGGAGTGAGAGTTACAGAGAAGGTATTTTTAGAACTACATTCTAAACCCTAATCTCTAAATTGTTTACTTCTAATTTAGGATGAGGAAAATAGAGTTTATTGCTTTAAAACAGGAATCTCAATTCTCATTTTTAAGGATTTCCACAAAGAGTTTAACTTTGACTACCTATGGAAATACAAAAGGGAAAAGGAAGGTCAAAAGGGAACTCAAGTCCAGAGACCATGCCTAGTAAGCAAAGTAGAAGGTTTGTCATTTGCCTGTACCTCCTTTGTACAGTTGTGTGTCATTAGCCATGTTCTGCTTTTTCCTAAGAGTGCAGGATTTAGAAGAGCCTGATAGTTACTCGCATGTTCTCTAGCAAAATGGATTGCTTTTTTACCATCTTAAAAATAATATTTAATATACAAATAATAAATGAATAAGTGTACAGATAACAAATAAATATAACTATAAAATACATATAAAATGACATTTTGTATGTTCAGATTCCTTGAGTATTTGAGGACTAAGAAAGGAGGAGAAAAGCAAAGTATGTAGCTCTGAAAGGCAAAAAGCATACCACAAAGATTATATTCTCAAGCTTGTACATCACTCCCAGGGTATTCTTTGGATCTTCAATCACAGACGATTTATTTGGACACATGAATCTCACACATAGTAAGTAGAAATTCAATAAATACTCATAGGCTCACGTTTTCATCCAAGTCTTGATTGCAACTTCTTTGTTGCAATGAACTTTATCTTGACTACTTTATGTTAACTCCACTGCCTAGCATGCTGTGTCATACACAGATACCATGACTAGCATTTGTTAGCAATTTAATACTTCAAAAATATAATTTCATCTATATTATCTTCTGTGACTTGTGCTACTCGGTGAGCTAACATTATCGCCATTTTGTATGAAAAGTCACTTAAGAGTCAAAAGATTGACTTACCTGACTATAGTTATCAAATTCCAAATCCTGGTATAAAATACAGTGTTTCAGACTATGAATGTCAAACTTATCCATTACTTATACATTATCCATCAATAAATTATTTAATAAACAAAACTTGTTTTTCCTTTTATGTCACTTCCTTAAAATTTACCAAATGCACAGTACACACAAGTCATGGAACTAAATGCTAGAGATATAAAAATAGTAAAGATGCAGTTTTTCCACCAAATAAGCTTAAAACCTAAGGAAGATATTATCAGAGGTTCATAGGAGCTGTGTTAAGTCTTCTTCAAACCCCTTGGACAGCTACCAGGTTATTATACTGAGGCCATGTACCATGGCATGTTTCTCTCATGAGACAGGTGCTATGTCTTTAATATAAATGGTAAATATAATAAAGAACTGCTCCCTATATAAAGTAAACAAAATAAGTACCTTGGTGGGAGGTGTGATACCTTTTGAAATTGCAGAGAACTATTTAACAAGAAGATTTTTTTTTACATAAACATACCTCAATATGTAAGATATTGTGATGATTTCAGAGAAAAGAGATCACCATTTTTATGTATTTAAATAGTCATATTTTGATTAGAAGCTCAGAAATCAGACGTTAGGCTCAAAACTGAAAGTAGAGTCATATTTGACCTTGGACATTAATAGTATCTGAAGATTCTCACACCTACTTTAATAGCAACTGGTGATTGGAATTAGTATTATGTCTATATCTCCAACTCTAGCCTTGCTTTTCTTATTGATTAGCTATATGACAAAAGGCAAACTGAGTATTTATGCTCTGCTTCTGATATTTCAAAGGCACTGCTTTAAATGCTAAACCAAAATACAAAACAAACAAAAAAAATCAAAGACATACCCACCAAAAAAAACCCCAAAATCCTTACCTGGGGACCCTGAAGTATAAAGCAGAACATTCTCTAATGGAGAGTTGAATCCTAGAAAAAGAGAATAGAATGAGTTACTCATTTTTATGGCTTTTAGTAGACAGCAAGACATAGCACCCCAAGGGGTGGTTGAAATTCAGAAAGAAAACACAGTCTTTCTAACCTAAAGTACCAGTAGCCACAATTCAAGGCTTCCATAGTCATTAGAAAGTGAAAGGCTAATCCTGCAGAGTATAGGGCCAGAGAAGGAGCCCCCCAAATTCTATGTTTGTATTTCCAAATCTCTGGTTGAAGCCCAAAATGCACAAACACAGGGTAGACTACCAACAACCATGCTAACACAAAATAACTAAATGGAGATGGTTTTGTGCCTACGAGATATGGTTTTCAAATTGAGTCAAACATTGTTAATTTCCTGCCAGAACAAAAATACCAAAATTCAGGGCTGGGGAACCCGTGGACTCCAGGCCACATGTGACCCTGCAGATCCTCAATGTGGCTTCTCAACTCAATCCAAACTCTACAGTAAAATTTGGATTCAGTCAAAAGGCCACACTCAAGGATCCAGAAGGCTACATGTGAAAGTTTCACAATATGATGTTTAAAATTCCACAATATAATTCAAAACTATTAAACATATGAGCAACTCAGAAAACGTTCCAGAGGGAAGGCTTTGTGTAAAGACTAGAAGGATATGAGGTCAGAAAACTTGCAGGTTCTGGATTAGGAACGGCACCATGTATTCACCTAAGGAGGCTAAGGAGTTTGAAATTTACACTGAATGCCCTGGAGAATCATTGTAGCATTCTAAGCAGAAAAGAAGAAGGACAAAATTTTTCATTTTAAAAAAGTCCAAGAGCAGTGTGAATAGAACTGCCTGGAGCAAGGTCAAGAGATAGCAGGAAGTCACTGTAATAATCTAGAAACAGAAAGAACCAGATCCCACTAAGATGCTCTCAATGGAAACTAAGAGAAGTCACTAGTAAAAGAATAATTAAGGAGGTAGTAGCTATAGAATTGACGACTGGATTACGTGCTGATGGTGAGCAAAAGGATGCACTACTTTTTTGGCTTTGGTGAAAAGGGAATGTGGGAACAGCGATAACAATCCTAAATTATAGACAACACAGGCGAAATTAGACTCAGAGAGAAAAGAGATAATTTTGAGGGGCATTTTTATTTCCAGTTATAGATACGCTGTTAATTTTATTTATTTTTATTTTCTGTTTTGTTGATTTCTACTCTTTATTATTTTCTTCCTCCTTGTTTGCACTGCATTTGCTTTGTTTTTTTCTGAGAAATTCTGACTCACCCTTTCAATGTTGGATGAGTTTTACTGGAGAATATTTTCTGTTTTGAGTAGACAATCCAAGGGGAAGGAGAGTAGATCTAGAAGAAATTCAAGGCTAGTTGTAAATAGTGACATGAGGAGTTATTTCTCTATTGGTAATAATGAAGACCTTTCTCTTGTCTAGGTGGCCTAGTAAATGAGATGTTTGTATTCAATGTAATGAAGCTCATTACAGAAGAAGGATCAGCATCCCATTGGATAGCCACTGGGTTATATTGTTAGGAAGACCGTGATATTTACAGCCTTAGTCTACTCTTCATCATTTTCCAGGCAGAACAGTTCCATTTCTGAAATAGATTCTACCTGCTTTGTGCATAGATAATATTATTCTTGCATTTGCATGTGTACAGTAACTAAAGGATCACTAGCAACTGGCTGAAATCTATCAATGTTTTCAGATTTCATTGATTCAAATTCTAATATTCTCTCACCTCCACAAAAGAACAAAAATAATATATATTGTGATCTCATTAGTAACAAAGTTACCTGTTAATTATTTTGAGCTGATAAGTGGAACATGGGTCAAAATAACTATAAAACATTCATTATAGTTTATAGCACCTGCTATGGGAAATGGGAACACATAGGACTAATTTTTTCAAGAGCCCTGGAAAAGAGTATTCTGGAAAAATGCCTCACACTAGTATATCCCATAGTAAATTCTTGACTGTATCAATTAGAAATAGCATGATTACACACTCTAATAATTTTTCACTCTTCATCACACTTGACTTTTATTTACTACTTTAACACTAATTGGTCAAGTCCTTGTTTTGGAAATGATATTAATATGGTTTTCTTAATATCTCTCTCATCTTTACTTCTTTGTTTCCTTTGCATGTGTCTCTTGCTCTATTCCTTATACTTTCACAGTAACCAATTACTCCAAAAAAATACATCTCTCATAAGGCAATTTTCCTGAATTTCAAATAATCATATCTAATTGTCTAGTGACATCTCCATATGGGTGTTCCATAGGACCTCAACTCAACTTGTCCAAAACGAAACTCATACATACATTTTCCCTATCAACCACCTAAATTCACTTACTCAATCTATGTCACCAACAACTGCTCAGTCACCCATAACCTGGGGGCCATCCACGAAACCTCTTTCATACCCTCATATTAAATCCATTAGCTAATTGGCAGGTCCTGTCAGTTTTACCTTTAAATTACATCTGAGATCTGTCCACATCCTACTTTCATTGTCTGTCACTGAAACTACCACAGTGGATGGACTTTCCAGCTTCAAACCCTTCCTCTTTTTAGATATCAGAATTATCTACTAAGGAAAAAAAAAAACACATACACACGTATGTGTGTAATGTATACAAATATATACAAAACTATTTTGTTTCTTTCTGAAATCTTTCTATGGCTCTCTGTACCATAGAGAATGCAGTCCTATTCAGGACCCTAAGTTAGTTCAAGGAAATATTTTAAGAATAAATGATGATTAATGAAAGACCAAGATGAAAAATTAATGCTAACCATGAACACTTACAAAATTTTTCAACAGCTAATTGTAGAGTCACGGAGCTGAATACAATCATTTCTCCATTATCAAACATTTATTGAGTCCCTGATGTCTATCAGTCACTCTAGAAGATACTGGAAATACACTAACAGGTAAGGCAAATTTCATGCACTTGTGATGTTTACATTCTTTATATAAATCATCAATTAATTAATTTCAAAAGAGTGACATAATTTCTAAAGATATAAAATAAGTCATTTGTAAATAAAGAATTTGGTTATTTTTTAACCAGAGTAGTCAAAGAAAAAAAAAAGATGTCTCCGAGGAAATGACATTTGATTTGAAAAGGAATTAGCCTTCATGACAGGGTTACAAATTTTTAAGCAGATGATCAAGCAACTGTGAACATCTGTGAATGAGAATGATTCTAGAGCATTTAAATGAATGAAAGAGGGAAAATGTAGCTGGAAAGTAGATGAGGAAAGAGTGGTGGGAGGTGAGCTGTGTGGAGTAAAGTGACATCCAGATCACCGAGAGTCTTTCGGGCCAGGGTAAATCAGACAGTAAAAGATTATGTTTGCAGCTCCATCTCCAGGAAAGTGACACATTGTTATGCTTCCTTTATACCAATGAGGTCTTTTTCTCACTCGTTTTCACCTCCATAAACCTACTATTTTAAATAAGATAGAAAGAAAAGCAAACCCAATATATTTACAAGCACTTCTGTGTAGTCTCCAAGAAGGAACAATTGTGATTTAGGACATTTTCCTAATCTTCTCTTCTATCTTTTGGTTGAGATTTTTTCGCTCTCATTAAAATTTCTCTCCTCTCATTAAGATCTCTGTGGTTTTCCATAATAAACATTTATTTTTATTGAAAGATCTGGAATTCATTTTAACTAAACTATAAATAAATAATTGATGACTGCTTAAAGTGCTTCCAATCCTAGCATTATATGTTTTAATAAAACTCCAAAATATAAACTAAAGGGAAATTATTCTTATTGGTAGAAAATTATTCATTTCTCCTAAGTGAGGACAGCCTCTACCAATTTTTCTAAGTGTCCTTCCACAATCAAAAAATCTAAGGTAATCATGGTAATAGGGGTCATGGCTGATATTTACATTAAATTAATAATCCATGTTATTGCAGTAATGATGAATATGAGCATTAAGGTAATCAGGTATCTCTGACACTGTTCATGTATGCCACTTTGCGTAAGGATTCCTTTGCATTCTAGTGTAAAACCATTAAATCCAAACCATAGATTTTATAGTGTATTTTTAAACACATTATAGAGCTACATTAAACAAGCACCAGAGCTATCTCAAAGAATTAAGCTTTTAGTTATTTAGACAATGGTAGAAATGTAGGAGATTTGATTTTATACCTAAATTTGACCATAATCTCTTAATCTTTTTACATAGTAAATTTAACACTTTGAGCCCTGAAGTATCCTATTTGATACAACTTGGCATCTAACAAAAGTCACCATACATTGAAAGGTTATTTGAGTAAATTACCGGGGGATCTTGTTTTGTGAGTAAGAGATTTGTGTGTGTGCTTAATTCAAGCCACAATCATTAAGATTATATATCACACAATCCAATGTTATTGGGATGTGTATGCTGATGAGTCCAGATGTCCTTAGTAATTTGCCAAAATGTCTCTAACTCAGCAGTTTAGATATTTCTTGCTAAGAATACTGCTCTCCTTCATATAAAAGCTCTCTCATTTCTCTCTTTTTATCTGAAACTCTATGAATAAAATATATGAAAAGGAAAAGTCACAAATCTCCATATAGGACAATTAGGAGGTAATTGTTTACACATCCTTCATTCAGCATATAGCTTCCAAAATATATCTGTGACCACAGCCCAGTGATCTGCCTGGAAGGTAATATGATAAGAAAATCTACTGTAAAATATCTAGTAAATTGAAAAGGATGGAAAATAAATACTACCTAAAATAGTTATAGTTCACAAAGACATTTGTATGGAACTCTTTCAAATGTAAAGCAGTTCCATTTTAGACTTGATTACTCCTTCTCGGTGCTAGTAATCATCTGAATAGCAGTTATTGCTTCTTAATAATGACCATTGTGGGTCTCTTGTTCAGTTCTTCTATTCTCAAACACCATGTTCAGAATGTCAAGGTTGACTGTTTCCTGAATAATTCAAAATGATCAGTTCCTGAATTGTCATTCATGGTCCAGGGGTGGGTTACCATTGAAACTAGTTCACTGAGTAACTCACCAGAATATATCTGAAAAGAGGCCAGGATTCTGGGTTTGTTACCTTTTTCTAGCAGTGACATTGAAAAAAAAGAAAGAAATACACTGGGCTCAGAGTGGACGGATTTTTCTTAGGAAGAAAAGCTTTCAACCACTAACAGTATAAAGCAATGAATGTGGATTTTTATATAAACAATCCCACTGCTACATATCCATGCTTTTCTCCCCAGAATTTTCTCTTGGGCAAGATTCCCTGGCAGTGTCTCTATATGACCATTTTCTCAACCAAGGGTCTATAGCTATGGTTCCAGGCTGTGCAACTGAAAAAAAGCACAAACTGAAAAAGAAACCATTTCCAATAAAAGCAACAGGATTTGAGTAGAGTGGGCCAAGCCAATTTCTGTTTTGTATAACTGCTCAGGTTCTAATGGTTCTTTTTTTATTTTATTTTTCTCCTAATAGATTGAAAGACTCCTTTTTACTGCTGAGCTATAGCAATGCAATCCAGTAAAAATAGCCAAGTGTCTTTCTGTACAAGCTTGTAATTTCCTTTTCTGTTAAGGTTATTTTGGAAATAAAAGAAAGTTATAAATCAAAGAAAACTATTAGATCTTCTCTTTTTTCAGTCCCTGCAACCCTGTAAGTCAGTACAATAACCTTAAATCCAATAAATTTGATAATTTCAATTTAATAATCTTTTATTAAATACTTGTATCTGAAACTTGATTAAACAAAAACTATAGTCCTGCATTTAAGCATACTTTTAAAATCAGGACTGTTTCAGGTAAAAAATAAAGAGAGAGAGAGAGAGAATCAATCAATTAGACTAAAACTAAAATAAAATTTAAAATGAGAAAAAAAAGAACCTTGTACTATTGGAATACTGAGAGTTATCATAGAATCTGAGGCAGAGTTAACAGTAAAGGTCCAGGAAGGCCAAAATGTCACTTCAACTTAAAAGAATAGCAAGCACCTTGAGGAATTTAAATGTCATCAGAATTCTCTCTTCTCTGTTTTTCTATTTTTTTTTCTTTCTGTGGACTAATGTCATAGGAACAGGAGAAAATGTTACCAAAAGCTTGACACTTGTCCTCAAGGTTTCATTAGAAGAATAAGAACAAATGGTTTGAAGAGAAGGAAAGAAGTTTATTACTTTGCCAGCAAAGGAGGAGAAATGGTAGATCTTCTCATCTCAAAATCCAAATTTCCTGCACATAAGCAGAAATACAGAACTTTTAAAGGGAGTTCCCTCATGTCTAGGCTATTGCAGCTAACTATTCTACTTGTGCCATCTCTGCCAAAGACAAAGCCTGCGCCCACTTTGGGGTCTGGCACTGACCTGGGATGGCTGAGCCATCTCCTGCAACACAAAGAATAACAGACTTAACCTGCTCCTCCCAACCACTGGCCTGAGGCAGGGATGCAGGTATTTCTTTTTTTCTTTTTTTCCAGGCCTCACTCCCTCTGTCACATATTCCCCACTATCAATATTTGTCTTCCATATCTATGGGAGGAGAGTGACTACTCTGTTACAAAAACATTGCTTTGACATTGGCTCAGATTTACATGTATAGCTTCGGTGTACCCAGGGAAGGGATTAATTGGCTTATTTATGAAGAGGTGCCCTTAAGCAGTCCCTTATGGAAGTTATGGTTGACGATAGGGAGAGACAGTTCTGTGAAAGAAGTATACCATTGCCAGAGGATTACTTAGATATCTATGGCACAAATAAATGGATAGCTGTTCATGATAAATTAAAAGATTATCAGTCCAACTAAAATGTATGTTTGAAATATGGTCCTATAAAATTAGGCCCAGTTAAGAAAAGCTTTATCAATCAAGTCAACAATTAGAGACAGCTTTCTCTTAGTCTGATTTTGCCATAACAATATGCTTCACAACACAGATGATAATTATTAATGTTATGAATTTTCAAGGTATTGGGTCTCATTCTTTGCATCCTATCAATACATGTGGTAGATGTGTTCATGAAATATGTAAACAGAATAAGCACAGGTTGTTAAAGTGATGCCTTTAAGAATTTCAAAAACATTAATTTTAATAACAATAACAATAATCAAAATAGGTATCAATTATTAAGTATTGCTATGTGACTGAAGTTTAATTTATACTATTTCACATTTCTTCTTTCTTTTTTTTAATTATTTTTTTAATTTCAGAATATTATGGGGGTACAAACGTTTAGGTTACATATATTGCCTTTGACCCACCCAAGTCTGAGCTACAACTGTGCCAATCCCCCAGACAGTGTGCATTGCACCCATTAGGTGTGAATATGTTCATCCCCTCTTCCCCCAAACTGCCCAACACCTGATGAATTTTACTACCATATATGCACATCAGTGTTGATCAATTAGTACCAATTTGATGGTAACTGCATGTGGTGCTTGTTCCGTTCTTCTGATACTTCCCTTAGTAGAATGGGTTCCAGTTCCATTCATGATAATATAAGAGGTGCTAGTTCACTATTGTTTTTTGTGGCTGAGTAATAAATACTCCATGATATACATATATCACATTTTATTAATCCACTCATGTATCTTCTTTCAACAATCCAAAGAGTTATATAGTATATTATCATCTATAGTTCACAAATGAGGTAAATGAAATCCAAAGAGGTAAACAAAATTACCAAAGTGACATGAAAATAGATATAGAATTTAAACTTGTAATAATCAATTCCAAGCCTTGAGTTCCTTCCACCATAGAATTCACCTTCTCTCCACTAAGCCTTTAAATGGAATTTAAAACTGACCTATTTCAAAATCCCATAAATTATCCAGGCATGGTGGCTCACGCCCGTAATCCTAGCACTCTGAGATGTGAGGATTGTTTGAGCTCAGGAGTTCGAAACCAGCCTGAGCAAGAATGAGACCCGTCTCTACTAAAAATAGAAAGAAATCAGCCAGACAACTAAAAATATATATAAAATTAGCCAGGCATGGTGGCGTATGCCTGTAGTCCCAGCTACTCGGGAGGCTGAGGCAGAAGGATCACTTGAGCCTAGGAGTTTGAGGTTGCTGTGAGCTAGGCTGACACCACGGCACTCTAGCCCGGGCAACAGAGCGAGACTCTGTCTCAACGACAACAACAACAACAAAATCCCATGAATCAATTTTTTTTTCTCCAAAAGTATATTTCTTAGAAACATGTCATGGGATAATAATAGATTTGATTGCATGTGGAACTAACCAATAACAAATCCTAGCCTAATAGCCGAGGCAACTGTAAAAGACTACCAAAACCCTCAGGAGAAAATTCAAAAGGAAATAACACCAACAAATTAAAAAAATTTAGAGGCCAGTCCAGAAGAGCTCATTTTTATAAAACAAAATAAAATAAGCATTCTGTCCCACCCAAAGAGAAGGAGAACTACCAGTTTCATGCTTCTTCACCTTCATCTAGCAACATATATCAGCTCGGGTAACTTTCTGCTAGATGTCCCCAGATACCTCAGTTTTATTTAATATCATTTAATAAAAGGGTCTTATGTGCCTCTTAGTTGACAAAGGACATAATAAAAGGGTCTTATGTGCCTCTTAGTTGACAAAGGACATAGACCTACGATTTATTAGGTCTCTTCAAGTAGTTGATGCTGATGTATAATATGTATATGTGTAAAGCACGGAAACTCTGGCATATGGCCAACTCAAAATAAATGTGAGCTCTGATGATGATCATGATGATTATAATGAAGATTTGGATGATACCAGCATACATCTATTTAAAATTTTGATTTCAGTACACCCCAATATGGGGGGTGGGGCTTAAAACATGTCTAGGACTTTCTTTTTATTTTGCACATACCTGTACATCTGTGTGAATATATGTAAATGAAGACTGGAAGTTTAACAGTCCAGTTGAATTGGCTTGGTGAGAGTTCAGTATATAGAAGGGAGAAAAGAGAATTCTTAAGTTAAAGAAATAAATAGTAAAAGTGAAGGCTTGAGGGCAAACTCAAGCAAGTTAACTGTAATTAGGCTCAGTCAAACAAACAAATGGTGTATACTGGCATATTGTGGGAAATTGGTTTAGGCTGATTGAAAAGGATTAGAAACAAAAGTGTTAAAAATCAACAGAGAAGTTTTGAATCAATCTTTTAGGTAACAAGGAACCTCTGAGGTTTCTTAAGAAGGTAGCTGCTAAAATTCATCTAATAGTATTGAGCATCAATTTGGGGAGAATCTGGAGACAGAACAGTGAAGGAGCTATTTAGGTCTGAGAGTATAGTGATAAAGACCAAGGTATTATTTTGCCTTTCTTTATATCCCTAGCAATAATTATGGTAATGATAATAATATAAATATGAAATCAATGTGCTTCTTTGTTATTTTCAGGTTTTCAAGAACACAAGACAATGGTTTCTCCAGCCAAATGTAATCTTTATTTCTAGGAAGATTTCTCCCCCAAAGTACTGTATCCATTCTAAACTTGTCAACCCTGATGAGCAACACAGGAAAAAAAAAAAAAAAAAAAAACCCTAAAGATTCTCTATAAAGCTTTTCATTAAAATAATTGAAATTCTCAATCAGCCTAATACTTTCCTAATGAAAGCACCCCAAATCATTTTAATTTTTCTAAACCAAAGTTCCTACCAAAGGGCAAGCTCTTGTAATCTTGAGGTTCCAAACACCGTCTTTTGAGTATTTGAAACAAGAAAGCTCAGAATACAAAGGCATTAGAAATATGAGTAAATAAAGCTGAGAAATGGAGAATTTAAAGCTAGAGAATTCGTAAAATTGTGTGACTTGATTAAATAATCTTATTCTAGATATATTAAGCTAGTTTACTGATTTAACTACCTTGTTTAGTAGATGCTAAATGGAGACACAACTAGTTTAAATGACTTGCAACTTAATTTCCAAATCAAAAGACCACATTCTTCTTTCAATGATTCATTCAACAAACATTCATTAGGCTCGTGCTAAAACTCCAACAATGCATTATAAGGCACTGAAATTATATATGTAAATAAGACATGGTCTTATATTTACAATTCAGTAGGCAATATACAAAATAATAATGTAATCATAATATAGTGATCATTGTTAACATAGGGCTAAATTAAGATACTAGGAGAACCCAAATAGGGGTACATTGTGGCCTTAGCAGATAGGGAAGGGTGGTTCTATTTTCATTTTACTGCCCATTATTTCAAGAACAATGTGCTACAGATTATAATAATCTTCTGGAGGCTTCAAAGCATTTAACAACTGTAATATTACCACTTCTTTTAAAAGGTGGCGACTGATATGGTGATCAAGTTTAGCATCAACAGGATAGTCAGAGGGTAACAACTCTACTTGTCACTTACTGGATAAACATGAACCACGATAAAATTGTGATCAAATTTTGCCATCCAAATAATTATGTCCAAGGACCAACTTTACTCACATTTTAATTATGCACCTTTAAGTTTAAAGACGAACAGAAGGGGCCAGAGAAGTAAACATTTAAAGACTAACTCTCTGGATCTGGATCACATGTTGTTGTTGAGCATCTCTTTTAAGAGCTACTAAGTGATAAGTTTAGTTCTGTTACTCAACTCAAATATGTCAATCACAAGAGAGTTTATCCTATTTTATGTTGAATTCAATAATCAAAATCTGAAAATATAAATAATAGCTGGGAAGTTGAACACAATAAGTTTTGTTCCAGATTTTTGTTAACTTGAACCTATAGTATAGGCTTATTAATGCAATATTATTTGTTAATTATCTAAAAGTGAATTATTATGGGTCTATTTATTTAAGTTTAAAAGGTGAATAGAATGTTTTATAATTATTTAGTCTAAAACATATGTTTTAAATAACACAGCATGTTTTATGATAGTGTTTTGTTTAACTCCAATCTTTAACTAAATAGCAATTATAAAAACATATTTAATGAATTAGAATCATCCCTTTCGAAAGACTAACTACGATGGTGGTTTAAGCTCATGTATCACCTTGCTATTTGGAAACAGTAGGGCATATTCAAACTACTTTGCTTATTCTATTACATCTCTAATAAATCTCATTTCAATTTGTGGTGAAAGAGACAATCTGTCCCACTGCAAATCAAAATTAAATAAATGGCCAAATCTGAGAAGTTTTGTATATATCCATTGCCTGAAACTTGATCTTGGTTCTGTTTATAGCACAGATGTCAATTCTGTCTCATGACATTTCTAGTTGTCTCTGTACACCTGGAGTCTAAACCCTTGAAGGGCATAGTCTACAGTCTGGGTTATCTTTGTGCTTTTCACGGGGCTTAGAACAGTGCTTCAGAGGGTAATCACTCAGTGTTTACTGAAATGAATACGTGCGTTTTCCTAATATCATACTTCCGATTAAGACAGCTAATTCTAAATAGCCATTTCAATAAAATATGGAGAACACAAGCAGCCATCATTGCCGGACTAATCCTAGGTAGATAAGTAAAGCCGGGAAGACAATGA
This sequence comes from Lepilemur ruficaudatus, assembly GCA_963574885.1. Lineage (NCBI taxonomy): Eukaryota > Metazoa > Chordata > Mammalia > Primates > Lepilemuridae > Lepilemur > Lepilemur ruficaudatus. The sequence continues at coordinate 63,471 of CAUYRT010028455.1, forward strand.
GATGATTGGGATATCCCTTTTATTAATGCTAAGCCACGGCCTTTGCTAACTGATATATGTGTATGTAACAATTTTACATATATATATATATATATACACACATATACATACATATGGACACATACACACAGACTCATTTATGTCCCCAAATAACTATAAGGCATAACATTTTATAGATGATCAAACCTAAACTGAGAAAGGTTGTCACCCGACAAAGGACACAGAGTATATCAGCTAAGGCCTAAGTTTATCTGATTAAGATTTGTTAGTGATTAGAGAAAAAATGATGATTTTGAAGCTGAGAAACAATAAATTGAAAACTGTCCAATAGGTTTAAAGTAAGAAAATAGTACATATGATTTATGTTTTCAAATTACAATATCTGCTGCTGTGTAAACAGTAAGTAGTGTAGGGAAGAGAAAAAGATATAAAAAGTATGGTAAGCAGAATTCTAGATAGCCCCCATAACCTTTGCCCCTTGGACATTATTGCCATGATTATGTTGTTACACAGCAAAAGGGGTTTTCCACTTGTAATTTAGGTTTATAAATAATCCTTGAAATAGGGACAGTATCTATCTGGCTGAGCCTAATCCATTCACACAAGCCCTTTAAGAACAGTTTTCTGTGGTTCCTTACTGAAGGGCAAGTCATAGACACAAAAAGTATGAGAAGGATTTAAGCATCTTGGCTGAATTAAAGATGAAGGAGGCCATTTGAGAAGGAAGACAGAGTGGTCTCTAGTAGCTGAGAGTGGCTTTCTCCAACTGACAGCAAGTGAGAAAATGGGGACTTCATTTCTACAACCAGAGAAACTTAACTCTGCCAACAACCTAAATAAGATTGGAAGTATATTCCTCCCTAAAGCCTCCAGATAAAAGCCTCGCTTGACTGACACCTTAATTTCTGCCTTTTGAGACTCTAAGCAGAGAAACCAGTTAAGACTGCCTATACTTCTGACTTACAGAACTATGAGATAATAAGTGGTTATTGCTTTAAACCACTAAGTTTATAGTAATTTGTTACAGTATCAATAGAAAACAAAGTAGCAAACAAGAGAGGAGACAAATTAGTGTCAATGATGGTAATCATGGCAAAATAAAATGGTAGTTTGAACTAGAAATATGACAGTAGCACTGAAGTGGAAATGTTTGGGATATATTCTGAAAATGCAAATTAAAAAGGATTTGTTGATGAAGCAGATCTATGGGATAAGGGGAAGAGAGTAATCAAGGAAGACTCCTGAGTTTTAGGTTTGCACAACTGGATAAATTGACTTATTTTTTATCTTCATACAAAACACTAAGCAATGATGGTTTCTGCATTGCTTCTGGGCATGTACAATTTAAGATATCTATTATTATTTAAGCAACCAATTGGATACCACCATCTGGAATCCAAAGATGATGTCTGGCTAGAGATGTAAATTTGTGGCAATCAGTTTATGAAGAGTATTTAAAATTCTAGAACTAGATGTGATCACCCAGGAAGACAAAAACAGTTGCTAAGTCAAAGGTCTGTGTCATTCAACATTTAAAGGTTTGGCGGAGAAGCAGGGTCATTCGTTTTCATGAGAATAAAGAGGAGCTGCTTAGATAAACACGGTAAAATGTGATGTGATATAATTGGAGAACAGAGAATGTTTTAAGATACAGGACACTGTAAATGAGGACTAAGAATTATTCATCTTATTTGAACACAAAAAGATATTGGAGGGCAATTTCAATAGTGTGATAGGTATTGAAAGGCTATTTGAAGTAGGTTAAAGAGTAAATAAAAAATCAACTTAAGTGCAGACCACTTGGTAGCTAAATACTTAAAAGAGTAATTATGGGAAGTGTTCATGTACATGTGACAATAAATAAGACTCAAAGGAGAGTTTTGTTGAATGCTAGTTTTCTTTGCCATATCTGGCAATATTTTTTGAGCCATTACCAAAAATAAAATTTGGCATAGTGGAACTAGCATTGGAATAAACAGTTTCAAGTTTGAATTTCTGTACTGCCATTTATGCTTTGCTCTTTAGCAATCACTAGATTCATCTGAGCCTCAATTTATTCAAGTATAGAATAAGGATAATATCTACCTCAAAATGATGTGGGATTAAAGGAGATTGATTAATATATAACATAACATGCAGAAACTTACTGCTGGGCTTGTTCTCTCCTGGAAGCTTCACTAGTTACATTATAGGAACTTCTTCAGCAGGCTTGTTTTGGTAGTGATTACTGATACCAAGTTGACCATCAGCCTATGACAGAGACAACCTGTGTTAACCTGCTTACCATTGCTTTGTGTTTTAGGACTCCCCTTTAACAATATTGATTGCCATTTTATTAGCAATAATCACACCTCGGGCCGGGCGCAGTGGCTCACGCCTGTAATCCTAGCACTCTGGGAGGCCGAGGCGGGTGGATTGCCCAAGGTCAGGAGTTCGAAACCAGCCTGAGCAAGAGCGAGACCCCGTCTCTACTAATAATAGAAAGAAATTAAT
>CAUYRT010028459.1:0-25326 GCA_963574885.1 Lepilemur ruficaudatus
CTACAGGCATTTGCCACCATACCCGGCTAATTTTTTACATATATTTTTAGTTGGCCAATTAATTTCTTTCTATTTTTAGTAGAGATGGGGTCTCGCTCTTGCTCAGGCTGGTCTTGAACTCCTGACCTTGAGCTATCCACCCGCCTCGGCCTCCCAGAGTGCTAGGATTACAGGTGTGAGCCACTGCGCCCAGCAATTCAATACACTTTTATAATACTTTTTACTATGTATTTTTGGCTGCCTATTCTTTGATAACCTCTTCATATATCAATAATTTTGTAATATATTTTGTTATAGACTCCATACTATAGACTTCTTAGGAGATGAGACTATGCCATATTCCTTTTATGCTCAGACCTTAGCATAGAACCAGGCTCATAGTAAGTACCCAATAACTGTGTTTTGACTGAATGAATGCTTGACATTCCCCTATAGTAAGTTTGGTTTATAGTAATAATTTTTGTAATACTTCTTTTGAAGCAGATAAGAAATCTTTTGAATGATTGGCCTTCTCAGATGGAAGCAAGAGGAGATGAGGTCTCCTCACCCTGCTCAATTTCTTCCTACGTGGCTTCTCATTGTAACTATTACTTTTTTTTCTCTTTTGTACTTGTGCATTTAAAATTTTCTTTATCTTATCAATATGTTCTAAGTCAATAATTTAACCAGCTTCTATTGAAAGAGCAATGAAATAAAAACCAATTTAATCACATATATTATAATTTGTGCTAACAATTATTGGTTATATTCACCTATGTGTGCATCTGTTCTTTTTCAGCTCTCATTTATTTGTTGATTAGATTTAAAACCACCATGGCTTATAGATATTGGCATCACATCCCACTTTGAAGAGCAAATCCTTAATGGATATATAATGATATAAATTTTGTGACTCTATCAAATGAAAAGGTTTCACTAACATCTACTTGTTTGGCTAGTTCCAGAAACTTTTATTTTTACCTTTTATACAACTGGAAATGGAGGCAAAGAATGATGAATGAACTAGGTTCCTATAGTCCAACACAGTGATTTATAAACTATTGTCGTTGGTCCAATGGCATCCTCATCATTTGGAGACTTGTTAGAAATGCAAATTCTCTGCCACACTCTATATCCACTGCATAAGAAACTTGGAGGTAGGGATGGGGAGGCAGCAATATGTATTTTAACAAGAACGCCAGATGATTCTGATGTATGCTTGTTCTGGAATTAATGTATGGGGCATGTTATATCCCACAGAAAAAATATCTTACTGGTATTCTGTCATTATGCAGAACCAAAGATCAAGAGAAACCTTTTTGTGTCCTCCTTTAGGAAGTTTGGCATTATAGCAGATTACAGGTCTAGAGAAACTCTCCCTATATAGATGAAGTATAAAAAAAAAGACCTTTGTAAATACATGGCTGAACTGGCCAAAAAGTCAGGAACATCTGTGAAAGCCAAAAATAAAAATAAACCACAAATATAGATCAGTAAACTAGGGGTTAGTGAACTACTATTTCGCATTTACCTGGGGTTATTTGCTGATGGCTGGTAACCTTGAGCTCAGTTTTAATGGGCCACTCAAGTTTGGAAGCAGGATGTCTTTTGTTCCTTTGGGTAGATGCCCAGTAATGGGATTGCTGGATCAAATGGTAGTTCTACTTGTAGCTCTTTGAGGAATCTCCACATTACTTTCCACAGAGGTTGCACTAGTTTGCAGTCCCATCAGCAGTGTAGTAGTGTTCATATCTCTCCGCATCCACACTAACATTTATTGTTTTGGGACTTTTTGATAAAGGCTATTCTTACTGGGGAGAAGAGATATCTTGTGGTTTTGATCTGCATTTCCCTGATGATTAGAGATAGTGAACATTTTTTCATGTTTATTAGCCATTAATCTGCCTTCTTTTAAAAAAGTTTCTGTTGACGTCCTTTGCCCACTTTTTGATAGGGTTGTTTGACTTTTTGCTTGCTGATTTTCCTGAGTTGTATGTAGATTCTGGTCAGTGGCCCTTTATCAGATATGTAACATGCGAATATTTTCTCCCATTCTGTAAGTTGTCTGTTTGCTCTGGTGATAGTTTCCTTGGCTGTGCAGAAGGTTTTTAATTTGATAGGTCCCATTTATTTATTTTTGTTGTTGCTATGATTGCCTTTGGGGTCGTCTTTATAAATTCTTTGTCTAGGACAATGTCTTGATTATTATAGATTTTTTTAGTAAGTCCTACAGTAGCATACAGTGATTCCTCTTTGTTTTTCTTCAGTTAGTTTACACTAGCCTAGTATCAGCATCTTTTATTCCATATGAAGTTGGCATTGAATTGGGCTTGAACAAGTTACCCTCTCAGCTTTTTCTTTCAGGTGGTGAATATAATATCTAATGTAACTCGTTTGTTTTAAGAATTCAGTGACGTCAGTGTGTAAATATCTCGTAAGACTAGTATCATTATCGATTCAGGCTTGTTGTGTGTCTCTCTGAGGATTCAGTGATAAGATTATTTTTTACTTAATCCCTTTCATAATCAAATTCTTTCAATCTGGATTGAATCTTTTGTGCTGATCACACTATTGTTGCTAGAAAAATTTTCATGCTTGCAGTCATTGCCACCAGTCTTGTTTATACTTCTCCTCTCCTTCTTTAAGCCTGACATAGACTATAATTAGGTTTCTCAGTAACAAAGCTATTTCCACATTTTCAAGTATTTATTATAGCTGCATCCCACTTGGGACACCAGTTTTTATCTTGGTCCAGTCCTGCTAGTATTAGATTGATTAATTTACAAACAGCGTAAATTTACTCACAGTAAATCACAGTTACAGAGGTTGGGAAGTCCAACATTGTCGCACCAAGAGGTTCTTTGGTAAAAGCTGCTCTATTTCCACAATGGTGTCTTCAATGCTGTTTCATCACCTAGCAGAAGGTGGAAGGGCAAAGGGGTCTAGCTAGTTTCCTCCATGCCTTTTATAAGGTTATTGACCCATTCAGGAGGGCTTCACCTTCATAATTTAATCGCCTCCAAAAGCCCCATCTCTTATAGTGTCACATAGTGTTTTAAAACTCAGCTTGAGTTTTGGAGAGGGGACTTGATTCAAATCATAATAACCATCAAATTACTGAACGGTAGAGTAAGTAGAGTATTCAGCTTCTATTTTTCATAAAAATACGTGGGAGAAAACCACCTAATGGGTACAGTGAACACTATTCAGGTGATGGGCACATTTATAGCCCTGACTCATGTATCAGAAACATTTGTATCTTCTTAATATTTTGAAATAAAAATAAATACATAAAACTACATGGAACTGATAATGATTAAATTCATGAAAGAATAAAGTTCATCACTGATGCTATTGGTGTAGCAACACGTTGGATTCAAATATTTTCTGCCAATGAGTATTGTACATTGAATAAGTATAGGCTTTAAACACCTTGGATTTATTTACACATGCTTTGTAATACAACTAACTGGGCCTTGTGAAGCATATGTAACTGACACATCTCTTTACCTTGGGAGCCACAAGAACTGTTTACCAAATTGCATATAACTCACACACAGAAAACAATAACAAATAACAAAATTTTTAGTAAATTAGAAAGGACCGTTTGTTTTTGAAGTTTTTATTCCTTTTGTTTCCTAGTGTGGCAGTCAATGTTTTAAAAATATTCTTGCCTGCTATAAACTAAATGTTCTTCAAAATCCCTATGTTGAAACGTAATCTTCAATGTGATAATATCTAGATATGGAACCTTTGGAAGGTGATGAAGTCATGAGAATGGAGCTAATGTGAATGTGATTAACACAAGGTCTATTGTGTATGAGCCAGGGAGCCCACCCTCAGCAGATAGTAAATCTAAGCCACCTAGTTAGCAAGTATAGATGGGAAAACAAAAGATTTAATCCAGGTTGACAGTATTTAATTAGTGGAAAGGATTAAGAAAAGTAAGAGGGTCTTGTACTTCGAGCCACCGGAACTGAGAAAAAAAATATCTATTGTTTATAAGCCACCTAGTATATATGATAGTTTGTTACAGCAGCCCAAATGGACTGACATGTTGTCTCTAGGTGTTCCAAATGAACTAGTCATAAAGACTAATTGTTTAGTTACTTCTGATTTTACGCTGGCTTCTCAAAAATCAGAAGTGAGCCATACTGGTAATGTCTATCAGAAGTCAAGAAAATCCATTTGACATTGTTAATCTTGTTTTAATAGACTGTTATGTTTCTCTCAAAGTCTTCAACTCTTCAGGCAGCTTTTATCTGAAAGGCTAATTGTCTTGAAGAAGTTTATTATCTGGGGTCACACTTCAGCTGCTACATAAACAATTTTAAAAATTCAACATTGGTAAATGGCCTTACATATTTGGCCATCAGATGAGTATTTGGGATTGTACTTTGGTTCTATCTTGATACTCACTTTTTATTTTTGTGAAAGAAATTCTACTATGATGAAACAAATTTTCTGCTTTTTCTGACCATGGCTTTCCTATGAGTTGGAAACATTCTGAGTGCTTAATTTAGTAATGACATCATATATTGTACTCTCTGGCTTTTGCCTGGCATGTGATCATAACTGTGTTCATTTATTTAACATACAGTGCATTTTTATTTATTAAAGTCACCATTCTATACAAGAAGTCACTAACGCTTATTCCTCTTGTTTAACTGAAATTTGAACCCTTTGATCAACATACTCCTTTTCCCATTCTCTCATTTGGTTCTGCTAACCTCTGGTAATCATCAATTTACTCTTCTGTAAGTTTAACTTTTTAAAATTTCACATGTAACATGATGTGTAATTTGTCTTCTATGCCTGGCTTATTTGACTTAACGTAATATCCTCCAGTTGCATTCTTACTGTCACAAATGATAGCATTTCTCCTTCCTTAAAGTTGATATTATTCCATTGTGCATATGTACCACATTTTCTTATCCATTCATCCATCAATGGACAGGTAGGTTGATTCCATATCTTCGCTATTATGAATAGTGCTACATCAACTTGGGAGTGCAGATACCTCTTCACTATACTGATACTAATTTCTTTGGCTACATACCCAGAAATGGGATTCCTTCAGGAACTGATGTGGATTAAAGACCTGCAAGACTGTCCAACTTCCAGGAGTTGCCTGCAGAGGTAGAGTAACTTTGGGGCTATGGCAGAGAGGCATTGGGGCTAACACAGTGCCCCTTTAGGATCTGCTTGGGACAGAGGCAGTCATGTCTGTCTCAGTACAACTCTCAGGAGTTCCCTGCACAAGTGGAATGACTGGGACTGTGACAAAGTAGGATTGGAGCTGAGAAAACAAACTGAGCTCTGTGAAACTAAGGCTGGCAAGCCTGTCCCAATGGTTCAGACAGGTGAATCTCTCAGTAGATGCCTGTGTCTTTAGGATAACTTCCTGAATACAGCCAGAGGACTGTACCTGAAACAGGGTCCTTTCGGAAACTGCCACAGGGTGGAGACTGGCACACCTACCTATGTGGTATAGATGACAGACTCTCCTGTGGGTCCTTGTTTGAACAGTACTAAGCTGGGATCATGTCTGAGGGGGGCTGGAGCTGAGTTAAAGGATAACATTCAGGTCCACTGCCAAGACTTGGTGGTCAGATGAAACTCCTGTGGCACTACTACATATAATTCTTCCTGGACACTTTACGTGGTTTTGGTAGCAGGATTAAGACCAAGCGGGCTGTCAGCCCAGCCAAAGGGGCCAGTTCTGGGTTCCAATCCAGAAATATGATTGGCAAATCAACCATCTGGGTATGGGTCTACATTTTAAAAGTGACTCTGGGAGTCTTGGGCTCCCCAGAGTTTAACACACTCCTTCCTGAGTCCCAAAACTTTCACAAAGAGACTTTTTGTCCATGGATGAGAGCAGAATTCTTGTTGAGTGTGGGGCGAACATGAGTGGGTGACTTCATATCCCTCCATCTTGCTTGCTGATGCACCCTATATTTTATTATTTAATGGCTATCATGTTATTATACAATAAACACAAAGGTGTGCCATCTAATTTAATAAAGTGATTCACTACCATGCCTGGCATTCATCACCCAGTTTTCTTATTGTGAAGAGTTTATACTGCTAATCAAAAAATAATGTGAAGCCCTATGCAGTACATGTGACACTTGAAAGAGTATTGAATTATAACTGCATTGTTGTGATTTGTAGTGTGCCAAGCAGCAGTGCAAGGAAATGAGAGTTCCATACACTCTATTGTAACTGTTCAACTCTTCAAATGTAAATGAAAAGACATGGCTGTTTTTCAAAGGATTTTTATGTATGGTCACTGAAATTTTAATTTTGTAAAAATTTTTATGTGACATGAATTTTTTTTTTTTTTTGGTACCCACTTAAAAATGTGCAAAATATTCGTTGTTCTTTGGTCATATAAAAACAGCTGGTAGGCTGGCTGGCTACAGGCCATAGTTTTTTGACTCCTTTTCTAAGAGACTACTTAAAACGGATTAAAAACAAAATATAGCCAAACTTTTCTCAAGCATCCAGATTTCTTAAGCCTCTCCACTTTGTGCTCTAGTTGATACAGTCTTTCAGTAGAACTAAGGATTTTTTTGTTTGTTTTAGAACTTGCTCTTCAATCTTTCCCCTTAACAGCGGAGCGGGATGGTTTCTCTTACAGTTTTCTTAGGCTAATAATGATTACCTGCAGTCAAAATAGATGTTTTCCTTGTATTTCAGTTGTTTTTCCCAATAATTTTTTGTCTTCCCTAAAAACTTCCATTCTGGTTAAATGTATGCTCTTAACTCTAACCCTCTTTTCCCATTATATTTACATTTAATTAAATTCCAACTTCTATGCATTCTCCTTCCAGTCATGTCGACTCTTCCTGTGTTCTTTTGCCCCAGTCCTGACCACTCTTGCCTGTATTTCTTCCATTCCAGACCTGAACAATCTATTGTGTTTTCTCCATCACTGCCAAGATCTGACTGATGTATAAATAACTGATGTGCAAATGAAACAAAGATGGTCTCTGGGTACTGGCCCCATGTTTTTCTTGTTGTTGCTGTTATTTTGGTTTGGTTTGGTTTTTTTAACTGCTGGCTATATAAGCTCAAACCCAGGTCAAATTTTTATACATCTGATTATTTTTAAAATAGCCCAAATGAACAGAATTCAGCTATTTAGATTTTCCTAGTTTGCAATTCTGCAAAACTTTGCCCAGTATCTGCTACGTGATAAAATAGAACCCTGTGGCTGTAATACCCAAAGCCACACTGAAATTTAGCACTTTTGGACTCAGAGAATCCCTGGCAGAACTATTGAGAAACATTACTTAGACACACCTTTGACCTTCCTCTCCTCCAGAAATCTTAACCTATTTAGTATCTGAAAGTATCTAAATGGTATCTCTCTACCTTCATCCCACATCCAGCCTCTTGCTGTGACAGTATATACCTCTCTCATCGTACCCTGCCTAATAAAGGTTGTTGCGTGTCTGCTGTCTGTCATGTTTAGATCTTTTTCCTTGATCAGACCCCAGGTTTCTTAATCTCCGACAACCATTCTGTGCTATCTCACTTAGGTAAATTTGCCAAATTTAGATTTTTACACCTTCTGTTACGTACAAAAAACAAACAAACAAAAAATCCTGCCTTCTAACCACTTAGGATTTCCCCCGCTTTTCACACCCATGAATTTCACCCAACATCTGTGGCCATTGGTAATACACAACCTTGTTGCTGTAGTGTCCAAGGTGTTATTGCCCTTTCCAAGCTCTCTGACCCAGACTGCTGAGTGACATCACTGAGACATGTAAGCCTTTTCTTGGATTCCCCTCTACCTGTGCTTTCCATTGCCTTACCCGCTTCTGGATGGTGGCCCGTGTACTGGAGATAAGACAAAAAAGAAGTCAGACGATACAAAGAAGGATCCAGGAGGCAAAGCGAGGGCGGCGTTGCTCTAAACGGTTCTCTCCTACTTTCCATCAGAAGCTCTCTTCTTTGTCCACCAGGGGGCGCCCCCGACAGCAAATTAGTGGTTTGCGTTGATAACTGGAAATTCAGAGACACAAGGGTAGTGAAAGTGTACTGGCTGCTCCTGGTGGGTGGGTCAAGTTGGACTTGGACAGAGGGTACTCAGGGGCTGGACTGGGCTGTGGCACTTGTAACGGGAACCTTCCATGACAACCACCTAAGTGTGCAAGCTCTCGAGTTCTCAAGCCATTGTAGGGCCTGTGGATAAAAGACTGCTGGGACCCTGGTCTTCCTGAGGACTCTTGTCCTCAGGCTGCACAGTAAGGTATTGCTGGGGTTGGCGAGCCCCACCTTTCTCGCCACTGCCCAAGGTTGGAAGGGGGGTGGGAGAGAGAGAGAGAGATATGGGAGGAGGAAAGTGGTTGGATCCAGGGGGAACAGCAGAGCAGCCTGCTGGGCAGAGAAAGCCATGCCAGGTGAACCATGTCTTGCTCTGGCTTCCACTTGTCTACCTCTGCCTCACCCACTAATGTCCCCAAGAAGTCTCAGCCTCCTAAAGCACAGGCAGAAAGCAGACTTGCAGTCCTTAAGTCAAGCTCAAGCATGACTACAAGTCCATAGGAAGCTGTTCCTATCAGAGGCTTCCTTATGGGCAGGTTTGGTGAGGTGGGCAGCCTGGGGTGTTTTGAAAAAGAGCATCAAGACTTGTCAGGGGCTCTTTAGGGAGCTAGCAGCTACTGGTGAGCAACTCAGTTTGAATGGAGAAGTGAGAAAGGGGCTTAAAGGGCTGTGGCCCAGAGCCCTGAGGCCTCTGGTCCAACCTCTGAGCATTTTTGAAATAGTGAGATTTTAGAAGCCAAGAAGGAGTGGGCATAATGTGTCTCCAGAGAGGATGTTGCTGGGAGTTGTGATGTCACATGCTTGTAGTCTGGGCATACAGCAGGGCTCTGCCCCTACTGATTATCAGTGGACTTCCTGCTACTCCACCAAGGGTACTTCCCGTCAGAGAGAGGCAGAAGGAGACAGGTAATCTTCAAGATTTATTGTTACTGTGATCTGACCTCATTTGTTGGTTTGACCACAGAGTAGGAGTCACAGATGAGTCAAAGGTATAGAAACCTTTGTGGGGAAGACTGTTACCCATGTTTAGTGGCCTGGGGACTGGAGGGACAAGGAAATGGCTTTTCCATGCAGAAGAAGGCTGCAGACATCCATGGCCTTGGCACCCTTGGTGCATGGATCTCTTATATCTTCTGGTTTCAGTATTTTGCCTCCTGCCTTCCAGCTGTGGAACATCCCACTGCAGAATGTGGCTCCTTCTAAATCCCTTTCTTGACAATGTTGCTTCCTTCCACCACCATCCTGGGGTGTGTAAGATTACAGGTCTGCAGGCAAGGACTTCTTAGTATACATTTTCCTGCATACCAGACCCTGCCAGTTCTCACATGCATTCAAGGTCTACATTGGAGACCACAGGCCCCAATCTTTCCTAGTGTAGTTTTTGTTTCCACATAACCCTGCTGCTTTTCCAATGAATGGCATTCCTTCACCATAGGGAGGTACCAGTGAACAACTCCCTTTTGCTTCGGTACTCCAATCCTACAAACTGCGTATGTACTCAAGAACCCAGAAACAAAATTCTCCAATGGCATGCTCATCATAAGGGTTCTCCAATGAAGGGCAAGACAATTTTAGCAAGTAGAAGATTCACTTTCAGAGAGAAGGAAAAGAAAAGCAAACAAAAAGACAAAAGAATAATCCCAGGAGACATTGATTTCTCTCACACCTGTCTGCAGGAATCAGAACAGAAAATGTCTCCAGAGATCTTCACTACATTACCTGTGTTTTCTCTCTGGGTTCCACTCAGGTTACTTCCAGCCCCAAGGCAGTGACTTCATGTCCTCGAGCAAGTCCAAAGCCTAACCTCCCCACTATAAATGATGCCCTTTTCACCAGTTTCTGTCAGGAACTATCTTCTTTTTTTTCCACAATGGGGCAACTACATGTGGGGTCCTAGTCTATGTTGGTGGTATTCGGGAAGAGTAATTCTGAAAAAGGGAAGCAGGGTGAGACTGCATCAGGGCTGGAATAAGCCTGAAGGACTGTGAAACCAACCTGCTGGTGCCTCCATGTACAACCCCTGAGCTATATGATCTGGGATCTCAGAGGCCAGGCCAGGTAAGTTGTGGAGTCTTGTGATGAGAAATAGCTGCAACCTAAGTGCTAGAGCACTAGCAATGGGCAGCAGGGAACTGATAAGACTATTTTGTTGTCTGTTTTCTCTCCATCATCTATAACAGGGTATAGAGGAGCAAAGCAGAAGGAGTCATACTTCGCACTATGCATGCAGACAGCTGTCTTGGTGGAAGGGCAATGCTGTGTGGTGTAGATTGGCTTAGACCAACTAGGGGCACTGGGGAGTCTAGCCCAGGTGCTGGGTGGCTGGTCGAGGTCAGCCACAGCAACAGCAGCAGCAGCAGCAGCCACTGGCAGTACAGTCTCTAGGGACTCCTAATTAGATAGCTAACATCTCAGTCTGTACCATTGTGAATATTCTTATTTCATTAGACATAAAGTAGAGTTGTGCCTTTCTACCCAGTACTTGGATGACAGACAACCCGGTAACACCTAGTGCTATATGCTTTTGCTTTTAACCAGAATCTCCACAGCTATCCACCAAAGCAAGAATCACTCCAAACACATACTGCTCTTCCACAAGCACCCACCAGGATCCTCAACATGTTACTTCCCCACCCACTGTAGCAAAGGAAGTTACCTGCATCCTAACCATTCAAACTTGCAACCACCACTCCCCCACTGCTATCTACCAAGGACCAACAGAGGATGGATGGAACCAGACTCCACAAGCCTAGGTTTCCTTATACTAGGCCTCTTCATTCCGCATACAAGCCCCCTGACAACCGATGGCCACACCACAATCATCTAAAATGGGGGCTGTCTGCCAGAACTTAAGGCAAAGTAGTTTTCTCTACAAGATGTGAGCTGTTTTCCCCAAAGCACTGACATTCCCTTCCTTTTATTCTGCAGGGAAGAGCCATGGGAACTTGTACCTGGACCCCATTATACACTCTTCTGTGTGCACTCAACTTATTGCAAAAACACTGCCAGAGTTTCCACTGGCATGATTATTGCCAGTGCTCTCAAGAAAGTGTACTGTTCTTTCATTAAGTCAGGTACTCTACACAGAAAGAGGAAACTCAAAGCAAGGAAATAAATGCATGTCCCAAAATAATGGAACCTTCTGCATGAGGACTAGCAGTTATAGAAATAGAAAATTCCTGAAGAAATATCATTCTTGCGGTTCCCAGGGTGACTGACAGCCAGAGGGAAGTGATCTTTTGTTCTGGCCTAACACAAGCATGCCCATTCTTCTTACCAGAGCCTTTACTATACTTTTTTCATTACTTTAGATAATACTCCTTCTACTTACAATGAATAATTTAATATAAAACAGCCTCAGGAAGGTCCCTAGGAAGTATTCTAAAAGGAAGCATTACTCTCACCTTAGATGACAGCTCTATGCATGTTTCTGCCCTTGAAGAGCTTCCAGTGGGAAAGGATGATCCTGACTCTGGTTAGGCCTAGGCTGGTGTGTTTGTGTCATGGCTTTTAATAACAAAGTTTTAACATTACAAAAAAATTAAATAAAATAAAGCTTATAGAATAAGGTTATAAAGAAAGAAAATTTTATGTTTTAAGCTTTATCTTATTACAAAAAGAACCAAAAAGTTAAAAAAAAAATTTGAAGTTTATAAAGTAAAACTGTTAAAATAAGCTAAGGTTAATTTATCATTGAAGATACAAAGTGATTTTTATAAATTTAGTTTACTCTCACTGTCCATTGTTTATAAAGTCTACACTACTGTACAGGAAATGCCCTAGGCCTTTACATTCACTCACCACTCACTCGCTCAGTCACCCTGAGCAACTTTCAGTCTTGTAAGTTCCATTCATTGTAGGTACCCTATATAGGTGTATCATAAAAGTCATATTTTGAATTATACTTTATCAGTATTTAGATATGTTTAAATATATACAAATTTACTGTTATGTTATAGTCGCCTACAGTATTCAATGCAGTCACATACACAGGTTTGTAGCCCAGGAGCAATAGCCTATACCACGTGTGTGTGTCTATACCATAGGTGTGTAGTAGGTTATGCCATCTAGGTTTGTGTGAGTTCCCTCTATGATGTTTGCACAGTGATGAAATTTCCTAAACATGTATTTCTCAGAATGTATTCCTGTTGTTAAGTGATGCAGGACTGTATTTGTAACTTGTCTGGAATTCGTAGGACTAGGGAGAGAGATGGAAGCATGTCTTACTTCCACTAATACCAACATGCCTAGTTGATCTAGCCCAAGCATAGTTAATTTGTGATATTTTCTCTTCCCAAAAGATTTGCTGTAGGGATAGGGATAAGGGATAGAGGAGGTGGCAGGATCTACCAAGGGAACATGCTGCAGTCATAGTAGAAAGGCAATACTAGCAGTCAAATTTCATCTATTAGCAGCATGTTATCAAACGTGTTTGTCTTCTTCAGCTCTACATAACTTCGAATTCAACACCAACTAGCCAATGGGCACTGGTACTTCCAGATATCCAGCAGAAACCTATAGTTTGTGCTTAATATTGTATGTAAAATGTCTACCTCTACGCTTGGTCTTTGTTGATATTTTTGCAGTCCAGGTCTAGGAGGGACATGTGGTAATATGTTTCTTATGTCCAGTGTGGAAGGTTTGGGACCTGGTCTTCTGTCAGAGTAGGAAAAAAATGATACATTTATCTTTGTGTGTGTGTGTGTGTGTGTGTGTGTGTGTGTGTGTGTATGTATATGTGTGTATATATATATGTATATGTATATATATATATATTTTTTTTAGCGCCAATAGATTCCAGCCTCCCCCCCACCTTCAGTTAATGGGCTTAAGTGAAACAACTGGTCTCTAGGACCTCATTCTGGAGAACATCAACACCAATTCTGTTCACCTGTTGCTGGGATCCTGAGGAAGATCAGTGGACACCACCAGCTCATAAACCTGTCCACAGCCAACACCAAGAAAGACTCCATCTGCAAAATCTGTAACATCATTACTGACTGCTACGGTATCCTGGGGATGGGGACTAGGAATAGATGAGGGATAAGGGAGAAAACTGAATGGCACAAGTATAGAAAACTGAGTTGCTCTATCCTTTACACTCCAGTTTATCTATACCTTTTCCCTGACTTTGGCATTGGAAACAATACAATAATTCCTTTTGTAAACATACCTGACGGTTTGAAAAAAAATTAAGACTCAATATATTATCAGGGAAGCTAGATTTCTATAAGTTCAACCTTTTCTGTAATTTCTTTTTTCTTGTCTTTGATTCATCCCAGTCCCTAATATGAGATACCTGTTTCTTTCCCAAGTAGGGCTCTGAAATCTCAGGAAGTCTCTCTGGTCCAAAGTACAAATATACCTTACCCTTCTTTAGAGAAGATGGAGAAGAACACATGAGTAATGGTTTTCCCCTACCTCACCCATTTCATTCAGAGCCAAAAAAAGTGTTCTTTTTCTCTTTGAGTGGAGACCTCAGGCAGTTTATAACAAGGATTAGGACCCTTTCTAAATTGTCTTAACATCTTTATTTGAACAACAGACTGCTTCTTTATCCCCAGATATATTCTGTCTTATGGAAGAGTTGTGCTTCCTTTTCACCAGTCACCTTTTTTGGGAGATTTCAGTACTGTTCTTTAAAAAAGGGATCTCTTAACTGTTTTAAGTTTGAGATCTTGGAGCTATTTGGGATTTTCCTTTTATTCTATCTGATAATAAGGCATCCTAACATACATTTTCCCTCCCCTATAGCAGTGAAAAGTACAATGGCAGCCATGGAGTTGAGAGAGAAAAAGAATCTTGAAGTCCAGAGATATTTATTCCTGTTCTAGGTAGGATTATGTTACTTCCATTCTTTGAATAGGCCTATAATGGAACTAAAGAGCCGAAGCTTTTTTGTCAAATATCAGGCTCTGATTGCAATTTTTACTGTGCTACCATCACTATTTTATGTCCATAGGTTAAATACACTATGAATTCTATGATATTCCCCCACCTTCGTGGACATGAAGCTCATCCCATCCCTATCTCTACTAAGTTATTGGAGCTTGCCAAATAATTACAAGGAAGACTGATAGTTCTTTTTTTAAGTGAAGTAATGAAGTACTGGTGAACTTTGTATGGACTTTTAACATCTTTTTTCTATTCTGTGATTTAGTATGATTGGTAACAGATCAGGAGAGTGGTAACAGTTGTCCACCTGAAACAAAGCCTAAGTAGTGTTAATAGAGTGATCTGGCTATTTGGGAAAAGAAGGCAACTATGTCAGTAAGATGTGAGGATGTCCCTTACATCCTGATTTGAAGTGTTCAAGACAATGGGCTAATTATTAGACTTATATGACAAAAAAAAAAAACCAAAAACAAAAATGGGCCAGTAGGCTAACAAGGGCATAATCAATCCCAGGATAAACTATAGAAATGAGTGGAACATGTGGCTTTTATATGGGATCAAACAGACCTGGTATATATAAGAATGTCGCAGGTAAGAGAGGACGTAAGCTCACTCAAAACTATCTGGAGGAAATGGGGACTCACTGATCCTTGTTTCTGTCTATTTGTGAAAAATACAACTCTGCCAGGGATTGCTAATCTCTCATCAAAACTCCCTCACCATACTAGATCAATTCTCAGCCACTTCCCACTCCCATTTTCTCAAGGCCTCCCTTTATTTCAAGCCCCCTCAGAAATCTGTCTTCTCGAAATCTTTCCCTTTTCTCTGTCATTGCCCTTTCTTCTCTCTGGGTATAGAAGGAAGGATTGCTATGAAACAGGCAATAATTTAGGAAAAAGAAGTCATTCAGCTCAATCCTGCCTTTTGCAGGAAAAAAAAAATCAAAGACTTAATAAGGACACAGAATATGTCAGTGTTATATTTTCTGACTGCCAAGCTGGGGCTGTTTTCCCATTCTATACCTATAGAGGTATATGCAAAGAAAAAATGTTAAACTCTGGAGAGTATATAGTTATATGATATAAAAATTATTGGTTTCTTTTTTCATGGCTTTTCTGACATCTGTTCTGATATATGATGTAAAAATTTACATAGTTTTATAACAGGATCTGGATATAGCTAAGCCTCTAGATTCAACTCTACTAGCTATGCTACGAGTGTGGAAACAAATTATGTCCCCCATCTAAAATGGTATCACTGGAATTTCTAACCAGTGGCACTGGTGTTAGCCTAGTCTTGAACCCTGAGACATTGAGGTGGTAAAGGCAGCTGACTGAGGCCAGAGAACACATTAGTTTATTAAACTTTGAAATATGTCTCCATAGCCTGCAACCAGGTTCAGAGTAGTTCCCACCACCCAGAAAAAACAGATCCTGGCTGTATATTGTCTTCATTATCCTCCTCTTCCTCATCCTCTTCTATCTCATCACCAACCTGTAACATCTCTTTATCCAGGAAGGGTTCTTTGTCACTGTATACCTCCTCCTCTTCTTCCTCCTGCTCCATTGAAAAATGCCCATCATTCACATTTTGGACTATCTGCTGTTTGAATGAAAGTAATTGGGGAATACAAATTTGAGGCTGCACTGCAACTTCTTGATTCAGTTCCACAGAGGACACCTGCACTGCCTTGTGAAGCTGATCACTGTTCTTAGGGATTTGAATCCACTCCTCTGGGTCACTTGGGAGGTGCACATTGTCTCTTAGGCCCTGAAACAAAGGCCTTTTATATGACTTCACTTTTGGTGTGAGTCTTCTCCAGGATGTTCTTGGCCTTGTATTGGTGCCTCCAAATGTTCCAAGATGAGCCAGCCCTTGGCCTGAGGTGGTACAGTACAGAGCCTGCCTTTTGGATTTGGCTGAGTTTGAAGGTTGGGAGATCTTGTTCCCTGCATTGGTAGAGAAGTTCAAGTCTGTGCTGTTGATCAAGACTGGGGACATATCCTTAGCATGGCCATAGTTGTTCATTGTGAGTTTACCTTGGCTGTGGTTTTGCTGGTTATAAGGCCCCTGGTTGAGGTTGAGGACCATGTACTTCTCTATTGGTCAGAGCCCCTCAGTTTATACTGAGTCACATTTCTGGCTTTTTTCAAACATGTAGCTTGCCCACTGGAATTGTGGTTTTTTTGGACTTTGTAGGAACCCAGAAGTCTGGTGATGAGTGTGGCGGCCATAAACTACAAATTCTGCCATGGAGAAGGTGATACCAACATGCTTGGCAAACTGGGTGAGATGCCCAGTCGGCTCCAATGGTTTAGGAGGGACTTTGGTCTTCTGTGCTGTCCCATGGCTACTCTAGCCAACTGTCCAGCTTAGGAGAGGAAGAGGGAGGAGTGGTTGTCACGGCATCACAGCTTTGTGACTTCACTGAAGCAATGAGCAGCAATCCCTCTGGAATTGGCCTTTGTTTCTGAGGGCTTTAGAAACAGACTTGTATTAAGGACTGAAAGAGAAAATGGTAGCCTGATCATGAGGTTATGCTGGCTTCTTCATATGTCTATCTTCCACTATTGCTTTCTATATAAAGAGACACAAGGTTGCTCACCATACCATAATATTTCCTTTAGGTGGATCCACATTGCCTCTGAAATAGAGAGGAGCTCCAAGCCAACCAAACATCTAAGGACAGAGTGATACTGTTGGGGAATGTCAGAAATCTGTGAGAATTGTCAACCTAGAAATAAAAGAGGCCTTTCTCAGTGTCTTTTCTCTACAGAAAATAAGTAAGGAAAATGGGAGAGTAAGCCTCTTTTAAAAGGCCACTTGTATGTGATCATATTATTGTAACTGGGCTTCCAAAATAACAAACCACAGACTGGGTGTAAATTACCCTGAACAGCAGAAATTGATTTTCTGAAGGTCAGAAAAGCAAGAACAAAGTGTCAGAAAGTTTGATTTACTTTTTATTGTTATTGTTATTTTTTCCAAAAAAATTTTTACAGCAGGGTCTTGCTATATCACCCAGGCTGGAGTACAGTAATACAATCATAGCTCGCTCTAACTCCTCAGCTAGAATGATCCTCTGGCCTTAGCCTCTTGAGTAGTTGGCACTATGGGCTTGAACCACCATACAAGGCTAATAAATTTTAATTAATTAATTTATTTATTTATTTTTGGTAGAGACAGGGGTCTCACTATGTTGCCAGGGTGGTCTTGAATTCTTAGCCTCAAGCAATTCTGCCACTTTGGCCTGGCAAATGCTGGGATTATAGGCATGAGCCACCATGCTCAGTAGGTTTGGTTTCTTACAAGGACTGTTTTGGCTACTAGATGGCAGCCTTTGTCCTTACATAGGCATCTCTCTGTATTTGTTGTTTGTAGTGCCCTATTCTCCTCTTCTTGTAAAGCTACTAGTCATACTAGGTTAGGACCCATCCATAGGACCTCATTTTACCTTAGTTACCTCTATAAATCCCCTGGGTTCAAATACACTCACATTCCAACATCAGGGGGCTTCGGTCTCCATGATACAAATTTGTGGGGGACACAGGTTACCTCATATCATAGTTTTCTCCCTTTTCTGCCTCCTAGTAATGCTAGACCTATGTCTGTGCCAGAGTATATCCCCTCAAACAGGCTTCCCTGCCATCTAGAAAGCTGCCAGTTAAGAAGGTAAATTGGTTTTAGTGAAATTTGATTACAAATAAAATCTACTAATCCAGAAAATCTGTCCATGAAAGTAGAAGAGAAAAAAAAAATTATATAATTAAATGAACATTAAATCACAATATAATGCACATCACAGGAAATCCACTGAAGATATCAAAAAGACAGAAAAAATTCATTCTTTCAAATAGCCAAGCACATACAATCCATTATATCCTTGTGTAACTGCTTCCATGAAACAAATTTTAATTATCCCTGTATATTTTTATAATCTTGCTTAAGTAACTACCTGACATGGTGAGTTGTTTCCCAGAAATGGTGGATTTTGTGCAAGGAAAAAAAAAAAAAAAAGAAAGAAAAGGGAGTTGAGATTCTGAAGGCCCCACGGCAGACTTCTTGATCATATTGTTGTATTTAAAAACTTTTTCTCTCTTGGCAATCCTCATTTTCTCGATAATTGGATTTTTGTGCTGTGAGCAACTGGACCTGGGGCAAAATCCCCTTGTAGTTTCAATAACATACATTCTTAAGATAAGCAATACTGTCTCTCAAGAAAGAGGATTTGACAGGACCATGTCAATAGTTTTGAAATAAAGAACCAATCAAAGATAGGCTCCTGCAGAGCTGGCAAATCATCCATATTCTTTTATGATTACATTTCAAAGAGCTATCTCTTAAGTCCTTGAGAAAGGCATTCCTTGGTTATAAAGCTGACAAGAGACTTCTTTAAGTTTTAAAAGATTTACATGCAATGATCTCCCAATGTCATTGATAGATTCTTGTAAACTGAGACTTTTAAGTGAAACAACATATAATGAAACTAGTTTTACTGTAAGCTAATTGATATAAATTAGACTTAGTTTTCTATGGTGTTTTTCTGGTCACAAAAACATCACTAACCTCAATAAAGTCCCCAAACACTCTAATCTTAAATATTGAAATAAATGTTACTATATACACATTTAATAAAGCGTGATAAAAACAAGAAGGATAATTATTTACCCAATGTTTTGTGAATCAGTGAGTAATAGTAGCCATAGTAGTGAGTGAAATTGAGAAATAAATGTTTGCAAAGCAAAAATATGCATATCCTACCACCATGCAGTTCAAAAACAAACAATAACAAATATGATCTCACTAGCACTTTCACATTACACTGTTTATTGTTATGCATTTTTATTATTATCGTGTGCATTCCTATCCTATCCTAATAATTTGAATTTATTGATTTATTTTCAACCCAGACTTATTTCAGTTCAGGGTTGCAGGTGGCTGGAATCTATCACAGTAGCTCACAGGGGTACCTTGGAACAAATGCTAGACAGGATGTCATTCTCTTCCCTCCCCCGTCTCCCTTTCTTTCTCACCCTCCCTCCCTCCCTCCAATCATTATGAGACAATTTAGACATGCCAATTAATTTAACACAAAGATATTTGGGATATGAAAGGAAACCAGAACATCTGGAGAAAACACACACAAATAGGGAGAATGTGCAAATTCCACACTGTTAAAGTCTTTAGAAAAAAAATAACTTTATGAGAGTTTAATTCCACAAAGAACAATTTGCACATTGAATATCCTTCAGAACTAGAATAGGTTTAGAGTGACCCAAGGACTACCACATTATTGGATAACATTTATGGATAGAAAAAGGCAAGTGATGTGTGTAAAATGGAAGTGAGAGACAGAAATAAGTGGTTTGGTTATAGCTGGGTGTTTGCTTTTTATTTGAACATAATTTAACCAGTTGGCTGCCTGTGATTGGCAAAGACTCTGCTACTTGTTACATGAGTAGGTTACAATATGTTCACACACATCAAGTTATGCTACAGTTCGCTACAGTGTAGAGAAATATATAGACCAAATGTAACATATATATGGAGGCACCCTTAGGCCAAACTGAATTTAACAATTTTCTTCCCCATTTTGCAAAACTTTAGATATTGACATTGCTCTTGGTTACCGTAGAAAGTGGACTTAATTGGTCTCAGTATGAAATTGCAAGTCATATTTTGTCTTAGCTTCTATCTGTTTTGGGATTTGTTTATTTTCTTAAAAGTTTTAGTTTGATTATGTGGCAATGCACGAGTGACTCATGTCAGCTGGTCTGGACTGTTGGGGCCTAGTGCACAAACTCAGTTCAAAACAATGACCTCTCTAACTTTGTTTAACAATTCCTCCATTTTGTTCATGCTCTCACCTAGGTGAGAGTGTCACCAACACTTAGGTTTTTAATGCTATTGTTGGTTATCATAATTTTGGGTCTTCAGTCTCAACCTGTCATTTATAGGTGACTTTTTCTTCATGATCATGCATTTTTTGAAGTTTTTATCACTTTAGTCAAAGAGAAACAATTTGACATTTTATGGATGGCTGCATGCAAACATTTAAATTTTTTTGATTAAATACAGCACACCAGGAAGATTACTATTATGGCTATCAAGACAGTAATATCAGGAATTTGGAGTATGATCCTTAGTCAGGACCCGCATGAATTAAACAAACCAAAATCGAATAGGGCAAAGAATGAGCCTAATGAAAAGTCTCCCCATTTTAGGCACATAGCCTGTTGCTTAACATTCTGTAACTAAGTCTCTATAATGTCCTATGTCCATGTGCAACAAGAAGTATCAACAATTGCACAAATTCTTCCCTGTTCAGTCAATATATGAACTAGAGTTTACTATACAGTACAACTTTAGAAAGAAAATTAAAATAAGTCTGTTGTACAACTGCAACCTTTGCAGTAGAATCTGCTACCGAACTTATCAGAAATAAATCTATAATCATTTCCTTATTTATATATAGTCCAAATCATGGAAAAAGAGACCCAAAAAATGATGCCTATCTAGAAAAGTGAAGACCTCCTGGTAATGTTTCTTTTAACCTACAATTTATGTTAAGAAGAGTAGCCCTATATTCTCTCTCAGACTCATTATGGAGCAAGATAAGTACCATTAAATTTTTTAGCCTATGTTGGTCCTTTCTTTTTCATCTGTCAAGACACAAGTTTGTTCATGCATAAGATTGGCGGAGAAATAGTCCACAAACAAAAGTATATCCATTGTTGCATGAAAGACTCTATTTTTAATTCTAGTTTTCATACAGATATAAGTAAGAAAAAAATCAAGGTAAGAGTCCCATAATGTCAAAGATGTCGTGATTTAACACCTTAGGAAAGCTGTTCACATGTAGGATACCTTCTATTTCTTGGAAGAAACTCTCTTAAATAGCTTAATCTTAAGTTTTCCAATGGGTGGATAGTTCCAAGAGTTTAGAGGGGTACTTCTAAATGGTGAGATTATGGACCCAAGCCTTAAGGTCCTGAAGTTTTGCTGTGTGGGTGGTGAAGATGGGCTTTCTTTGATGTTATATTTAGAAGAACCAATCTTTGGGCTGTATATCATGAAGGATTTAATTGTTCTAAGTCAATGGTAAATAGAGAAAACTTTCTTTGCCTGATGAAAATACATGTTATCATAATGTATTAAAGGTTTGCATATAAGTGGAACCAGCTCTATGAAATTGTATGTTTCTTTTAATAATCATCTTCCTTAACTATCTACTTGACCTTTGCATTGTTTTCCAGAAATAATGGACTCAAATTCCTATCCTCAAGTGATCTCCCTGCATCAGCCTTCCAAAGGGTGTATATATTTTACTTAGGTGAAAATGTAGACATGCCTAATCAAAAATAAGTGTCAGTAAATTAGAATAAATAAAACTCTAAATAAATGGTAGCTTAAAAACAAAACTTATGGGCAAAGATTTATGAAGATATTTTTCTGAGTACTATTTGCAAGCTAGTCTGTTATGTATGTGTTAAATTGCAATAACAAATGTCTTTGCCTAGAAAAAATGTACATAAAATAAGTTTTGAACTTTTAATTTTTGTGTAGTAATTTGTTTCAAAATGAACAAAATGGTTATTCTTGGACCCCAAAGAAAACCTAACTATTTTATTCTTTGGAAGTATTACCTATAATTGAATTAAGTAAAAAATGTTTTGAGACCAGTTAGATTATTTTTAGAATAGCTTGATTGTTTTTCTAATTTAAAAAGTATTTTTATTTCTTTTCCTCTTTCACTCTAATTTGAAAAAAAAAAATCTCTATAGGTTATCAACTCCTTTTGCCATCACTAAATGGCATTCTTGAATCATGGAACAGTAAACAGGTTTTTTTTTCCTCTTGAGTCTTTTAATTTTAAAATATTTAACTGTGGCAAGATACAATAACAAGAAATTTACTGTTTTAAGCATTGTTCTTACCAATATTAATCGATGAGCATATGTATTTTAAATTTAAAAAACATTTAATTTCTTTGTTTACAGTCACAATTTGTAGTGAGCTGGTTTCCCAAAATATATTACCACTCAACTTGACTTATCTTGTTACATTCAAAAACCTACTCTGTCAAAGTAGTCCAGAGAGTACATAGTTCTCCAACTGTATCTACTTACAACCAACACTCCATTTTAAGTGTACAATTAAATGATTTTCAGTGAATTTACAGAGTTGTACAGTTAATCACATGAATCAGTTTTTGAGAAATTCCTTTCTCCTATTGAGACCCCTAATTCTGCTCCCCAACTACTTTTCAAGCATATCCCACCCCTCCACAGTGTCCCCCCAATGTCGGTTAGTGCGTGGTACTTATACATTACTAATTTATCTTTTTACATTTTTGATTAGAACATTAATCCCATTCTACTAAGTGAAGTATCACAAGAATGGGAAAAGAAGCACCACATGTATTCACCATCAAATTGATATTAACCAAGCAACACTATGTGCACATATAGTAATAGCACTCATCAGGTGTTGGGCAGATGGGAGCGAGGAGGAAGGGATGGCTATATTCACACCTAATGGGTGCAGTGTGCACCATTTGGGGGATGGACATGCTTGAAGCTCTGACTTGGGTGGGGCAAAGACAATATATGTAACCTAAACATTTGTATGCCCATAATATGCTGAAATAAAAAAGAAACTTAAATAAAAAATAAGTAATTAAGTAATGAACTATATAAATAAATAAAATAAAAGCATTTCTCGAAACAACTTATTGATAAAAAAGCCAGAACTATGTGTTTGGCTAGACAATGTTGGCACACAACCACTTATTTTGATTCAAGGTAGTCTCCATGCTCCAGTTTCTAAATCCAAATCCTACAATTCTGAGAACAAAATAATAGCATTTGCCACCATGATAATTTATTTCACCCAGAGGAATAGTAGCAGTGATAAAATCATATATTCCTTTTTCACAAAAAGCTAAGACCAAAATCTTCAGAGTTCAAAAGACCAGGATACTGTTTGTGTTTATATTTTAAAAAACATTCCAGAGTAGTAAGTGACTAAAGTTTCTGTTAATGAAAATTTTACCTGAACTGAAACTTTATTTTATTTTATTTATTTATTTATTTTTTTGAGACAGAGTCTCTCACTCTGTTGCCTGGGCTAGAGTGCCGTGGTGTCAGCCTAGCTCACAGCAAACCTCAAACTCCTGGGCTCAAGCGATCCTTCTGCCTCAGCCTCCCGAGTAGCTGGGACTACAGGCATGCGCCACCATGCCTGGCTAATTTTTTCTATATATTTTTAGTTGTCCAATTAATGTCTTTCTATTTATAGTAGAGACGGGGTCTCGCTCTTACTCAGGCTGGTTTCGAACTCCTGACCTTGAGCAATCCTCCCACCTCAGCCTCCCAGAGTGCTAGGATTACAGGCGTGAGCCACCGCGCTCTGCCCAATGAAACTTTATTTTTGAAATATAATTCCATGAAGCTATAAAAATACTAAGAGAATCTTAAAAGTAATTCTAAAAGGTTAATTTTATAACAGAAGTTATAGGTGGAGATCTATTCTATATTCTATATTCTCTATATTGGCAATATTGTTTCCTTAGCATATTTCATCAGAGATTGCTGCCTCTTCTTAGTTTTCCAGATACTCTGGTGTCTAAGGGGAAAAAAAGAAGGGAAGAGCTAAATAAATATTATACAAAAAATTAGAAAAAAATCAGGTAAGGAAAAATGAAAACTTGAAGTATAAATTAAATTTTATATAATTTTAAATAAATATTTAGGACTTCAAGTTAAGCAATGCATGGTTTTTCTTAAAGTGGTACTAAACTATCAGATGACTAAGAAAAATGAACTACACCTCAGGATCTCAGATGTGCACTTTTGCCAATAGTATCTTATTATTGTTTTATAAATCAAAATTTCTGTCCATTTATTTCCTATTAATTTTTTAGTATGATATTGTTAATCAAACTAAAGAAAGAGGCTTAATTTAGCTTCTTTAACCAAAAGCTTGAATATGTATCAGCATCACTTGAAGAATATTTTTAAAATGCAGAATGTTGGCGTCATCCTATGCATATGAAATGAAATTTCATGAGTGAGGTAAAGTGATCTTATCTTTCAACCTCTGCATATGGCTTATATTCTCCTGCAACAAATGACAAATCAATGTTATCAAAGTATCAAGGAGTGGCAAATAGTATTGTATATGAAAGTGCTGTCATGTGTACGGTGAAAATATAATAAAAAGCCTCTGAGTGATAGTTGGGGTATTGTGAGAATATAGTACAGATCATTTAGTCAGATACAATGCACAGATGATGGTTTTTTAATCAAAACATTAAAAATGAAACAACAGAATGGATAAGGGAAATGATTTATTGAACACATTCTTATGTCATCAGTTCTGTTAGCCACTGTATGTATATTGTATCATTAACCTTAACAAAAATCCCAGAACTATTTATATTTAAATTATTTTGGTTTACAGACTCTGATTTTTTACTATATTCCCCAAAGTCATGTACCTAACAGTTACATGTATCTTATTTAAAAGCTTGTGAATTCTAGTCTACCACATATCCTGTGATAGACTTTCAAAATAGCAGACTTTAAATAAGGGTTCTGATGTACTGTTGTTAAAATTATACTATACCTCAAAGAAGTTTTCTAAAAGTCATAATGGAAAATATTGTTCTAGCTTAATCATACTATTAAGGAATAACCACTTGAAAAGTGGATAAGTTTTTAGGAAAGAAAATAGAATCCGGAAAAGGAGTCTCTAACTGCCAAAGAATGGATGGAATGTTTACCCATGTATGTTTCTAGCCTTGATGGAAACATATGAACAAAAAAAACCTCCAAAATAACCAAGAAAAAAATTGGAAATATACAGTTACAGTTTCCTGAATGCTATTTTTAGCCAACAAAATATTCTGAAAATGAGAAAGTACCCTAGAATAAAGATCAAATTCAGGGAATGTCCAGTAGAATGTGGGATTTCCAGGACAAAGTTTAGATCAAATACGTAGTGCTAAGCTTTAGCAAAAAATTGTTAGAACTATTATAATAAACAAATTCAGTAAAGTTGCAAGACACTATAAGTAGTGTTTCTATACAGTAACAATGAACTATCCAAAAAAAAAGCAAGAAAATGATCCCATTTACAATAGGATCAAGAGAGAAGGAAAGAAAGAAAGAAAGAAAGAAAGAAAGAAAGAAAGAAAGAAAGAAAGAAAGAAAGAAAGAAAGAAAGAAAGAGAGAGAGAGAGAGAGGAAAGGAAAGAAGGAAGAAAAGAAGGAAGAAAGGAAAGAAAAGATCCATTTAGAAATAAATTTAACCAAAGAGGTGAAAAATTTCTACACTGAAACTCTGAAACATTGATGAAAAGATTGGAAGAAAATATACAGAAATAAA
>CAUYRT010028460.1:0-14237 GCA_963574885.1 Lepilemur ruficaudatus
AATAACAGATGACACAAACAGATGGAAAATCATATCATGCTCATGGATCAGCAGAATCAACATTCTTAAAATGTCTGTACTACTCAAAGTGATCTACAGATCCAATGCAATCCCTATTAAAATACCAACATCATTTTTCACGGATACAGAAAAAATAATGCTTCATATTGAACCAGATAAGACCCCGTATGGAAAAAGCAATCTTAAGCAAAAAGAACAAATTGGGAGGCATCAATTTACCAGACTTACAACTATACTACAAGGCTATAGTAAGTAAAACATCATGTTACTGGCACTAGAACAGGGACATAGACCAATGGAACAAGACTGAGAACTGAGATACAAAACCATCCTCATATAGACATCTAATCTTTGACAAAGCAGAAAAAAATATACACTGGGGAAAAGAATCCATATTCAATAAATGGTGCTGGGAAAACTGGATAGCCACATGTAGAAGACTGAAACAGGATCCACACCTTTCACCTCTCACAAAAATCAACTCACGGTGAATAACAGACTTAAACCTAAGATGTGAAACAGTAAGAATTCTAGAAGAAAATGTTGGAAAACTCTTGTAGACATTGGCCTAGGCAAAGAATTTTTGAAGAAGACCACAAAGGCAATGACAGCAACAACAAAAATAAATAAATGGGACTTGATCAAATTAAAAAGCTCTGCACAGCCAAAGAAACTGTCATGAGAGGAAACAGACAACCTACAGAATGGGAGAATATATTCACATGTTACGCATCCAATAAAAGACTGATAACTGGAATCTTTATGGAGCTCAGGAAAATCAGCAAGAAAGAATCAAACAACCCTACCAAAAAGTGGGCAAAGGACATGAACAGAAACTTTTCAAAAGAAGATTGACTAATGGCTAACAAACATATGAAAAAATGCTGAACGTATCTGATCATCAGGGAAATCCAAATCAAAACCACAATGAGATATCATTTATCTCCAGTGAGAGTGGCCTTTATCAACAATTCCCAAAACAATAAATGTTGGTGTGAATGCGGAGAGATAGGAACAGTCATACGCTCCTGGTAGGAATGCAAAGTAGTACAACCTCTGTGGAAAGCAATATGGAGATACTTCAAAGAGATACAAGTAGATCTACCATTTGATCTAGCAATCACATTACTGGGCATCTACCCAAAGAACAAAATACATTCTATAAAAAG
Source organism: Lepilemur ruficaudatus (assembly GCA_963574885.1). Taxonomy (NCBI): domain Eukaryota; kingdom Metazoa; phylum Chordata; class Mammalia; order Primates; family Lepilemuridae; genus Lepilemur; species Lepilemur ruficaudatus. Next base: position 1,191 of record CAUYRT010028460.1, read on the forward strand.
GGCATCTGCACTCAAATGTTTATAGCAGCACAATTCACAATTGCAAAGATGTGGAAACAACCCAAATGCCCATCAAAATAAGTGGATTAATAAAATGTGGTATATGTATGCCATGGAGTACTATTCAGCCACACAAAACAATGGTGATATAGCACCTCTTGTATTATCCTGGATAGAGCTGGATACTAAGTGAAGTTTCCCAAGAATGGAAATATAAGCACCATATGTACTCACCATCAAATTTGTTTTAACTGTTCAACACCTAAGTGCACATATAGGAATAACATTCATCAGGTGTCGAGCAGATGAGAGTGGGGAAGAGGGAATGGCCATGTACACACATAATGGGTGTGGTGCACACCATCTGGGGAATGGACACGATTGAAGCTGTGACTTGGGTGGGGCGAGGGCAAAATACATAACCTAAACATTTGTACCTTCGTAATGTGCTGAAATAAAAAAGAATAAAAAAGAAAACATTAGAATGCCAATGAGTAATGGCAGGGGCTCTGCTCTAATTCATATTTTTTAACGAATAATTCATGATATTTGCCTCAAAAAAAAAAGAAATTTTCAAATATTAAAAACTAAAACTTGGCAATATTACTAATGAATAATAACTTTTTTGACTAAAAGACATTGGAATTCTCCATATCCAAGTTGCTTGCTGTATTTGATTGAAGAGTATTTAGGTGAAATAACATAGCTGAAAACTCAATTACCAGAATAGAAGATGCCTGACAATAGGTGTGCAAGATGTCAATCTCTGGAATTTATAAAAGTAAACATAGGCTAAATACAAGTAATATGTAATAAGAAAGTATAATGTAGGTAAGAATAATTATGACATGGAACATAATAAAAAATAAAATTAATAATAAAATATACAGAGCCAGGGCAAGTTTAAGGAAAATGTGAAAAGGCACAGTTACATGTTGTTAATAATGGTTAGCATTAAAACTGATAATAGCGTTTTTAAACCCCTAGAGATTAATATAACAACCATACAGTAATATGTTAGAAAAGTGAGAGAAAATAATGATATTTATAAAGATAGGCTACCACAGTTGAATTAAAAAATAATTGGATACTCAAAAAATAACTTTTAAATATGTGAAAACATTTACCAAAATTATCATTGTAATAAATGAACCTTTCCCCCTATGTTTAAGATTTAAATTTTTCTCTTTGAAATCTATTTTATTAATCAGAAAAAAACCATGGAAAGCTTTAGTGTAGCTATTATGCACATTATACCAAAACTTGATATCTAAGCCAATTTGGAAATAAAATTCATGTATCGGTATGCAAAATGAGCACAGATAGTTTATTTCAGCAATGCAGGATCAAATAATAATTGAATCAAGTCATATTATTGAACACATTTAAAGTATAGTAGTAACATTCATCAGGTGTCAGGCTGGTGGAGGTGGGAGGAGAGGATGGGTATAGTCACACCCATTGAATGTGGTGTGCACCATCTGGGCGATGGACACACTTGTAGCTCTGACTTCAGTGGGGAAAAGGCAGTATATATAACCAGAGCATTTGTACCTCCATAGTATGATGAAATAACAATAAATAAATAAATAAATAAGACAACTACCATCCTTGTCTAAATCATTTCATACTCTTGAAAATGTTTCATAAGCAAATTAACTTAGATAAAACATTCTTTCAGAGAACATTTCAATTATTAGTGATGACAACACTTCAAAGTATGAGAATAAATGATATGCACATCCAAGGAACACATGAAAAGGTGCTCAACATCCTTATTAGTAAAATGAAAATTAAAAATATAGTGATATATCACTTCACACCTGCTAGTATGGGTATAGTTAAGAAAACAGATAAGTGTCGATGAAGGTGTGGAGAATGGAAACCTCATACAGTGCCAGTAGGATGATAAAGTGATACAGTCCAAATTTTTCATAGCATTATCATATAGCCCAGCAGTGGATCAGTTGCTGCTGGGGATGGAAGGCGGTGAATAGGAATTGACTACTCAATGTGTTGGGGTTAGTTTTTTGCGGTGATTATACTGATCTGGAGTGATCTAATGATGACAATTATAAAACACTGTGAATGCACTGAAACCACTGAATTGTAAACTTTAAAATTATGAATAGGTGGTATCTCATTGTGGTTTTGATTTGCATTTCTCTAATGATTAGAGATGATGAACCTAGAAGAGGATGTTGGGAAGACCCTCTGAGACATCGGGAAGAATTAAATTTTAAAGTAGATATTTCCAGATAAATGATGTCAGGCATGGAGGACAAATACCTTTCTCATTATAGTATTTCCCCATGCTCACTTTCAGGGCTTTATTCTAATTTGCTTAATAATGCTTCACATTTTAAAAAATGTTTTGTCAAATTAACATCATCGTGACAGGTATTGAGTATATAAAATGTTACAAATATTTAATGGAATACTCACATAATTTTATCAGATAATTTTATATAGTAAATACAAACTTCCTATTACTTTTTCCTTTTAAAAAACTACCTTCAAATATCTTGTATCATATCTCATATCACCATCACCATGCAATTTTTTGACTGAGATTTGCTGTCTTTTTCTGCAGTTGATCAGTAGTTTTGTTTCCAAGTCTACACACTGAGTCACTCACATCTGTAGTGCCCTCGTGTTTTTTCCTCACCTTTTCAGAGAATAGAAATATGATCATTACAGGAGATGGGCTGTTATCTGCAACTCCCAGGAGATGCAGTTCCTTAGATATTCTAAATATTTCATCACAGGCCACAGCATTGTACATTTAGGAAAGAATCGGAGAGAATCGACTGCCCACCTGTGCAAGATATTTCTGTAGCTGCAAAAATTATTCTGGAGAAATTACATTTTTCCTCCTCTTTCTTATCATTTAATAGCATGCTTTGAAGTACATACACCCACTGGGGAGATATGCTCTCTGCCCAATGGGGTTACTGCTAAGAAAGGGCCCTCGCTGACCCTTTCATCAAACCCACATCAACTCTTTTTTTTAGACCTTGTTTTTAATCATACATGTATTTAGCTCTGAATTGAAAAATAATGGTATCCGGGACTGAGTGACTTAGCAAACAGATGATGCATGGAAATTACATAGCCATGTACTGTCTTGAATTTTCTCACAAAATTGGCTTAATGAGATAGAGATGACAATTAACTTTTTCCAATTAGAATTTCTCTAATTCAACATCCAGTTGCTGAGTTGTAGAGAAAGCACCACACATCATTCAGGGGTCAACAACTAAATGCTATGACCAAAGTTTTAATGATCTCACTTTCTCTTTTTTAAATGAATTTTAATATTTCACTAATACGACTTCTTCCATTTCAAAATACTAAGCCAGTGGGCACTGCTTCTCCTTTGCTCCACAAAATGGAGGGAAAACAGTACCTTTCAGACATCTGAGGATTTCAAAGAATGTGTTTATTTTTACCTAGACGAGAAGAATCACAACAGTCTAAAACCCTGGCATTTGGTGTCAAGGTAACTGTGTCTGAATCTTGACTCTTCCCTTCCTAGCTGAGGGGCACTCAGCAAATTGCATAGTCTCTGGTTCATTTTCTATAAAATGGGAGTAATATTAGCTGTTTTTTACAAAGCTGTAATGAGGGTCAGATGCATGAACATATGCAAATTGCCTGACAATGAATATTAATTCCTTTTATTTTCATGGTTAAACACAATACTGTGAGTTCAGATCTTATTAACTGCCAAAGTTAGAGCAATCAGGGTGGTATTAATATTTACCTGCCAGGATATATGGGTTCCAGAGACATGCAGGTCAGTTTACTATTATGAGGAATCTTGTCCTCTCTAAGCAGATTTTTTCCAAGGAACTTTCATAATTCATCTTAATATTTGTCAAGTCATTACAGTCCTGAAGACATCTAACTGCCATGGGATATATAGAAAAAACAGAGAAATACTTGATGGTTTAGCCAAAGCTTAACAGTTTCTGTGACTCCACTAAACTACCCTCGTGGCATGCTCTGATTCATCTCTACTTTTAGTTTCTGGATGCCCTAAAACCATGCCGTATACTCTAAATCTGTGAAATCTAGCATTTTAAACTAAATGTACTTCAGTAAAAAATAACTTGTACATGCCATCTTTAAACTATATTTATTTATAAATGATGTGTATATACTTCTGTGTTACTGCAGTTCACCCATTCTAAAACACAGATAACAAATAAACAGAAATAAAAGTCCTAATAGTTTCTTGACATGTTACAATAGACCATCTTGCACATTCCTTGGTGTGCGTTTTCTTTAATACAGGGTGTTTTTCCCATTGAAACGTGTGATGGTGGGGAACAAATTAGGCAGAGCAGTTTAATGCTAGAGACTAGCATTGCTTTGTTACAAGTTGTGATAATGTTGTTATAAGGCTATACATGGGCCATATTTGTAGTGTAACAGATTCTCCTATTCTCATTTTATAGACAGACAAGTCAGGTTTCTTTACTTTGCCAAAAAGAACTGGAGGAAACTGGGCTCTTTGCTAAATGCCAGCCAAGGCTTTTACTGGCTTTATACTTTTGTAACCAAACATTACATCGTGTCCTTTGAGATTTACAAAATTGGTTTGAATCCCCACACCGAGTCCTGCGCAAATTTTCTTGCCCTCTCTAAGATTTCCACAAGTTCCATGGAAGGTTTACATCCTCATGGTTACCTCTCCCTTCACTTTCTTATTTTTGTGAAATTCTCTATCTTGTTTACTTCTTGCCACGCAGCAGGAGTTTTCTCCTCTCTCCTTGTACCCGCCCAGGGGAGGAACATGGGGCACAAGTGTAGGAGACAATGATAACAGCTGGGAGAGGTGTTACTTTACAGCACAGAAGATCAGATATTTGCAAATAAATATTACTTATCCTGTGATTTTTATTTTTAAAGACCCCCCAGCCCCCCCCACACACATATTTATTTGTCTCTCTACTGAATTTTCTGCACTGAATTTTTTCTTAGATTTCTTTGGTCTTCCACCATGGTGATATGTCAATCTTTCCCAAGATTACCCATCTATGACTCACTGTCTTGGGCAAACTTTTTCAACAGTTGAATTCCAGGACGAGGGGCACCAGCATCCAAGTGCATAATAGTACTTCAAAGAACAATTGATTTTTTTTTTTTTAGAGACACAGTCTCACTGTGTTGCCCAGACTAGAGTGCTGTGGCGTCAGCCTAGTTTATAGCAACCTCAAACTCCTGGGCTCAAGCAATCCTACTGCCTCAGCCTCCCGAGTAGCTGGGACTACAGGCATGCGCCACCATGCCCAGCTAATTTTTTCTATATATTTTAGTTGGCCAATTAATTTCTTTCTATTTTTGGTAGAGACGGTGTCTCGCCCTTGCTCAGCCTGGTCTCGAACTCCTGAACTCAAATGATCCGCCTGCCTCGGCCTCCCAGCGTGCTAGGATTGCAGGCATGAGCCACCGCACCCAGCCCAAAGAACAAGTGTTGATCCTGTGTCACTACACACAGATGTGTCACAATCAGTTGTGAAGTGTGATACAAGTAATTTACTCCTAACAGACTGTGAACAATATTTATTATGACTAAATGAGAATGCATTCAAGGTTACTGCCACAACAAATGTCCTTTATACTTCTTTGAATTGTAATATAAATTTATAGAGTAGGAAACAAAGGGATAGAGTTGCAACAAGCGTGCCAGAAATTGTGCATAAAATTGGTATATCTCTGAGTGTGTGTCTGATACGTGAACATGAACCACCATTAAAGTTCCAGCAGGGAAACGTTAAGTCACTTACTGGGACCAATTTGTCTCCAGTAGGGGGCCCATAATGAAGTAAGAGGGGCAAAAAGAAAATATTACAACTTACATTTACTTATTTTTATGTCATGCTTTAAAATTCATTTTTATATGTATGTAATGTACATCTGCGGAGGTTTTAAAACACAGCCATAAGTTCTACGACACTCTCTCATCAAGAGGTGAATCTATGTCTCCTCTCCCAAATTTACATTTACTTGCATCAATAGAGCATGGCAGAAGGAAGGCTATGTGATAGTTTTCCAAAGCTAGGTTATAAAAAGCCATGCACGCTTCATCTTGTTTGCTGGAACATTTGCCCTTGCAACTCTGGGCCACTATGTAAGGAGTCCAAGTTCCCTGAGATCACCATGCCATGAGAGAGCACAGCCTACAAGGAAAGTGCACATGTAGGCATTCTGTTCCATCAGAAATCCCAGGTACTAGCTGATGAACACACATGTGCATAGAGGGAAGTAAATCTCAATGGAAATCAAGCAATAGGGGAGGAGGGGATGGACGAAAATCTACCTAACGTGTACAGTGAACACTATCTGGGTGATGATCACACTTTTAACCCTGACTCAAGCATGACAAAAAGCAATCCATGTAACCAGAAACATTTGTAGCCCTGTAATACTTTGAAAAAAAAATCCCAAGTGAACCCAGCCTAGGCACCAGACATGTGAGTGAAGGGGCCTTCGGATGATTCCACACCTCAGCATTTTGAGCTATTTCCAGCAGGCATTACAGACACCAGACAAACCATCCCCTGTCCAAATTTCTGACTCACAGACTACATGAGCATAAAAAAAAAATCTGTTGTTTTATACTATTAAATTTTGTGGTGGTTTTTAATGCAAAAAAGGATAATCTGAAATCTAAATAATATAATCATTTCATATATTAGTATGTGTAAATAATGTATAGATAGATCTATGTTGTGATGGTATATAAAAAATAATTTTACTGAGGAGGTACAGGATCAAGAGGTTTGGAGAGCACTGAGCTAGGCAGTAGATACTGAGCACAGGGCATTCAGAAACGAAATGTACAGACAGGAGGGTTGTGTAACTGGATGGGCTAATATGATGCAAGTATAGGGCTGAACAGCAGAGAGAAAATAGTGTTTTCAAGCCAGTGGTCATAAATCAAACTTGGCAAAACGCAAGAATCAAAGACTGCAGAGCAATCAGGTGAAACAAATCCAATTGCATATGTGGAGAATTAGGTAAAAGGTCGCTGAGACTTTGAGGTGACCTAGAGACAAAGGCAAATTTTCAGTGCTATCAAGAGCTCTCATGTACTTTCTATTAGAGTAGAAATAAACTTTAGGCCAGTGAAGCAGTGGAAGCAGGTGAGCAAATGGCAGCAAACTACAAAGAAAAATGGGAGAGACCTGTCACTTTCTCTTAAGACTCTGCATATTTCCTTCAAGGTACTGAGACATAATTCACGTATCACAAAATGTCACCCATTACTGGTGTACAGTTCAGTGGAGTTTTTTAAAGTATATTCGTAAAGTAATGCAACTTTCACTACTATCTAATTCCAGAATATTTCATCACCCCCAAAAGAGAAAAGAAACTCTGTACCCACTAGCAGTCATTCCACATTCCCTCCTTCTCCCAGATGTCAGAAATCACTAATCTACTTTGTCTCTAATGATTTGCCTATTTTGGACATTTCCTATAAATGGAATCATACAGCATGTGGCCTTTGTGTCTGTCTTGCTTCACTTAGCATAAAGATTTCAAGGTTTGCCCATGCAATCACAGGTATCAGTATTTCACTCATTTGTATAGCTGAATAATATTCCATTGCATGTATATACCACATTTTTTTTATCTACTCATTGGTTGATGAACATTTCGATTATTTCCACTCTTTGGCTATTATGAATAATACTCTTAAAAATATTTATGTACAAATATTTGCATGAACATATGTTTTCGTTTATCTTAGGTATATACCTAAGAGCAGAATCACAGAATATATAGTAACACTATTTTTAACTTTTTGAGAAACTTTTTGTTTTCCAAAAAGGTTGACCATTTTACATTCCCACCAGTAATGTATGAAGATTCTAATTTATACACAGTCTCACAAACATTTGTCACTTGCTATTATCTGTCTTTTTTATTATAGTCATTCTAGAGTTTGTGGGGTACTATCTCTTTGTGGTTTTGATTTGCATTTATCTGATTGGCTAACAATATTGAGCATCGTCTTATGTGCTTATTGGGCATGATTAAGTTAAGTTTAATTTATCTTCTTAAATGCATCTCTTCTGCAGTACATGGTAAAACTCATGAAGGCAAAGATCATGTCTGGTTTGTTCACCTTTCTACCCCAGTGCCTACTGCACAGAAAGAGAGCTTTGTCTATTCACTGACTGAGCGATTGATTAGGCAAATGAGTGAGTGGGCAAGACCTGGATGGCATCCTCTTTGCTACTGCTAAAAGAACTCACAGTTGCTCAACATTAATATTATGGGAGAAAAAAAAACCAATAGGTTTCATCAGTCTGTCTAGATTCACTTTGTCTTGAAATTCTAGCTCAGGGTTTCCTTCTAGTACAATGGATACAACCAACAGCAATTTCACAATGCTGTGTCTGCACTTAGGCTGGTCACTTTTGCCCAACATATTTCAGCAAGGAGGGAGAAATTCATCTCATACATCATTGAATCTGACAGTGCTGATTGTTTGCTGTGGCAAATGACTCCCAGATGCAACACTATCATTGTGTGTTAACTCCAGGATCTGCCACACTAGGTCATACAGCCCAGAGATGGTGACAGTCAAAGACTTCTTCTCTATGTGTTGCTTGTTCAGCCAACATTGTTCATGCAGCTGAAGCTGCATGATAAGCCAGAGAAGATGCTTAACGTCACTGGGAGACAGCTGGTTTAAGTTTACGGCTGATCTGTCTCTATTGTAGATCTCTTGCTTTTATTCCATAGCATGGATAATCCACACCATTTGTATTTTCAGCAAGCCACTGAATAACTCAGGAATATTGAGGGTGATTCTGCCAAAATGGATGACCCGTTCTTACCAGATGACCACTTTCCTTTCACTATGACTATTATAATAGATGAAATTCCTATACACTCTTGGAGACAGAGGATTAGAAATAAGCTTTTCTTCGTTCCCAAGGCACCACGAGTTACCTGCTTGCCTTGCACTAAAACAATAATGGCTGAGACCAGATTGTTCACTCTTTTACTTTTAAAATTTACTGCAGCTGACAAAAGCTTTTTACTGCCAGCTCTTCAATAGACTCTCTCAATGTGATCATAATGGCTACCTTACTTTGTGATAAAGTTCAGGTCTTGTCTTTCAAGACACAGACCCAGCAGGATGGTAAAGCTAGACAATGATAGTTCTATTTTTGAAGAATTTAATGGGTGAGTTTGTTTTTCTATTGAGCAGCTGTGATATAAATCTGTTTTCCTCAGTCAGGGGCACTGGAAATACTGGTTTATTTTTTGACTTTTGGATATTGGGGAAGTTCCAGTTCCCCACCACTTTTAAACTTTCTACATAGCAGATTTATAGAAAGTCAAGTTGTTCCATTACCACTCACAATATTATTATTATCTATAGATTATGAACCTGACTCCTCCAAACATTGCTTTTTAAAAAGGTTGCCAGCACATTTAATATGAGGCTGAACTGGCTGCCTCTTATGTTGTTTTCCTCAATAAACACAAGGAAAAGTTGATGCTCGTGCATTTTCCAATACCACCTAGTGAACTGTAGGGTGTTCTTTATACCATCTGCCGGCAGTAAAACCTCCTGAAACATGTAGTAATCTCTTAGGTCAAAGAATGTAATACATCTTTGATGTGCTAAAAGAAGCAATGAAGCATCCTAACTTTTTAGCAGTACCCAGGTGGAAATACATTTCCACAAACTTCTGTTGAACCATATATGAATGGGTTCATCTGTTGAGGAGATTCAATTATATGCCATATATGTTGAGAAAACTGTGAAGGTATTGACTGCTACCACTGTTACACGAACTACTAAATTTTGTAGGGAGACCTAGCACTGGATTGGATCAATCTCTTTAGGGCTAATTGGTTCATTAGCCAAGAATTTTTGGTTGATAAAAAGGCTTGTCTCCAAAGAAATAGTTTTCTATCATGCATACAGTGGTTAGGAATTTGCATTTGACTGTGTGAGTTTCTCTTTTTATATTCTATAAAGTCAGCTGGCACTGAATAATACTCTGGAGCAATGACTGGATATTCTCTGATGAAGTACTGGAGTCAGAACATCCTGAAATTCCTTTGTTGTTTGGGATTCGTCTTAAAACTTCCTCAATCACTATGTAAAGAAAAAAAACTGGAAATTCACATTCAGTGCCACACAATAGCTCAATTTCAACTGATTTATACTAGTGTCTGTTGGAATTTTTCAATGGTGTCTTATATCATCTCTCAAGAAGTGCTTATGTCAACAGTATGCTTGAAACAGCTTACACAAACTTGCAAGAGCCAATTGGGTGCATCTCTTCATGACTCAGCTTTCACTTGCTTCACATTGATAACTTGCAGTCAGTAATGGGTAGAGTATTTCCACCATAGAAACTAGCAAACAAGTACTGGTTGTTAAACACTTAGCAATGCACCACTGGTTATAGCATTCCTTTCTAAGAAAAAAGATTTGGCGGACATCCCTATGCATGACAATGTGATTTATGTCATATGACCTTGATAATCTGCATTCTCAATTTTGATTTTTCTAGACACTAAGGCAAGTATTCAAGTATAAGTAACTTTTTGGAAGGGTTAGAGAGCAGTGGTTGGGAGTAGGGGAGTGAGGGAACAGAAGGCAACCAATGCAGGGTGTATTATCAAGCCAACTACTAAGGTAGGCAACTCCCAAAACTAATACCTGAAGCCAGCAAAGTCACAGGATATAAGGTAAACACATGAAAATCAATTATACTTATATACTAGCAATGAACACATGGATGCAAATTAAAAATATAATTCCAATTACAATTGCTCAAAAAACGAAATTTTTAACAGTATATCTAACAAAACATGTACAGGACTTGTAAGCTGAAACTTCACAATGCTAATGAAAGAAATCAAAGAAAATATAAATGAATGAAGACATATACCATGTTCATAGATTATAAGATTCAAAATAGGAAAGGTGTCAATTCTCCCCAAATTTATATATGTGTTTAAAAGCATTCCTATCAAAATCCCAGTAATTTCTTAGTATATATGCACAAAACTATTCTAAAATTTATATGGAAAGGCAAAGGAACTGGGAGGAATCAGTCTACTTGATTTCAGGAAATTTTATACAGCCACAGCAATCAAGCCTGTGTAGCTCTGACAGCGGAATGGACATGTAAATCAATGAAACAGAACAGGGAATCCAGAAATAGATCCACACATGTATGCCCAGCTGACTTTTGACAAATTTGCAAAAGCAGTTTAATGGAGGAAAAATACCTTTCTCCAAAAATGTTAAGTGGTGTTGAAGCAATTAGACATCCATGGGAGATGAAGCGGAGGGAGAAAGAAAGAGAAAAAAGAAGAAAAAGAACCTCAACCTAAACCTCACACTTTATCCTAAAATTACTCAAAATTGATCACAGATTTAAATATAATACGTAAATCTACAAAATTTTCGAAAGAATCATAGGAGAAAATCTTTGGCATAGGGACTAGGTAAAACATTTTTAGACTTGACACCAAAAATAGCAACCAAAAAAGGAACAATTTATAAATTGGACTTCAAATATAAAACTTTTGTTCTGTGAAAACCCTGTTCAAAGGATGAGAAGACAAGCTACAAAATGAGAGAAAATATTTGTTCACCATATATTCAACAAAGGACTAGTTTCTAGAATATATAAAAAGAATGATCGAAACTCAACGATAGAAGACCACGCAATCCAATTAGAACACGGTCAAAAGACGTGAAGAGACATTTCACCAAAGAAGATATACAGATGGCAAATAAGTACATAAAAGTTGTTCAACACCATTGGCCACTAGGGAAATACAAATTAAAACCCTAATGAGATATCACTACTTACCTGTCATAATAGCTAAGATAAAAAATATTGCCAGCACCAAATTCTGGCAATGTTGCAGAGAAGCTAGACCACTCATACATTTCTGAATGAAATGTAAAATCGTACATCCACTCTAGGAAATGGTTTGGAAGTTTCTTAAAAAACTAAACATTCAACTACCATATGCAACCCTGCCACTGTCTTCCTGGCCATTTATCCCATAGAAGAGATTTATGTGTACACAAAAACGTGTACATACATGTTTGTAACAGCTTTATTTACAATAGCACAAAGCTGGAAACAAACTAGATGTTCTTTAACAGGCGACTGGTTAAACAATGTTATATATTCATACCGTGCAATAATACTCAGCAACAAAAACAAACGATTGATACACGAAACAACCTGGATGGATCTCCACAGTTATCATGCTGGGTGACAAAGGCCAATCCTAAAAGTTTATATACTAAATGATTCCATTATATAGCATTATTGAAATGACAAAATTAAAGAAATGGGGAACAGATTAGTGGTTGATAGGGTTAAGGAGCAGGTGGAGTAAAGAGGTAAGTGGTGTAGCTACAAAAGGACCACAGGAAGGATTCTTGCAGTGACAACACTGTTCTGTACCTTCACTGTATCAATGTCAATATCCTGGTGGTGATATTGCACTGTTTTCCAAGATGTCATCTTTGGGTAAATTAGGTAAAAGGTACACAGGATCTCTTTGTTTTATTTCTTAAAACTGGATGTGAATGTATTACATTATTAAGTATGAAATGTCCGATTTCCTTAATTTAGACAGTTGATGTCTCTAACATTTCACTTTGACACGTCTTGTTTTATTTTTATTGTCAAGGTATATCCTCATTCTTTCAAATGCATTATTTGGCTTGTGATTATCTTTCAAAATTTTTTAGAGCAATTTTTGTGCAACCATGGATAAGTCAAAAATTCGTGTAATTTTCAAATACGAGTTCCATCGTGGAACCAGTGCTGTGGAGACAGCTTGAAATATCAATGAAGTATTTGGGAAGGATGTGGCTCATGAACGCACAGTAAATCAATGTTTTGAGGAGCTCCGTTCTGGTGATTTTAATCTTGAAAATGAGCCATGTGGGTGACCTGACACCATGGTGGATAATGATGAGCTGAAAGCTGTAGTGGAAGTGAATCCATCTCAACCTATGCGTGAATT
>CAUYRT010028461.1:0-29796 GCA_963574885.1 Lepilemur ruficaudatus
TCATTCAAGGTCTAATCAGAAGACAGAAACTTCACCAGTTATTTGAGTAAATAGAAATTAATATACAGAATGTTTATCTAAGTGACCAAATAGGCAAAAAGAGACTATCAGGTTTATCATCCATAAAGTAAAACTCCAACCTCCCTTAAGGCTGGAGAATAAAAGGAAGAAGTTCAAATTATTAAGTTTTGAAGCTTGGACAAGGCGCCCCCAAGGAATAAAAAAGTTCTTGAAACTGACTTCTCAGGAGGAGGTCTTGGTCAACTTGTGCTGAAGCTTCTAACTTTGGAGGAGGAAACTTAATGGTTTGGTATCTAGAATAAGAAGGGGATTCTTGCCTCTGTTTTGATGTATCAGAGTAGTGTATCATGCGGCTAGGACTGCATATGTTGGAAAAAACTGTGCACTTTATTCACCACCTGCTACAAAGAGCAATTGCTGCTTCTTGGGTTAAGCGACACTAGGATAATGCTCACAGAACTGAGAAGTAGATAGGAAGAAACCAATAAGGAGCAAGTTCCTTCTTTTACTGTTAGCTTCGTGCTCTTCCTCTAACACCCTGTACGACAGAGGCCAATGAAGAGCCAGCTTCCAAAACATGTATATACTTTTTAGAATTCCAGTTTCAGTATCACATAGCAAATTGTAGACGATGGGTTTGGATCTGAGAGACAAAACCTTATTGACTGTCATATTCTGCTTCTTTAGCTACTCAGCTTTCACACATGCTCTTCTATATATATTTAACTTCCATGCAACAACAAGAACAACTCTATGTTTACTCTTAATAAAATGCTAGTGTTGTTCATTCAAGAGAAGATGTTCTCACACTTTACTGAAATACAAAAGTGTAGAACTCCCCCTCTCACTGTATGTGAATTTGAGAGACTGTCACACTATCCATCTCAGACCTACGTTAATTTATCCTCACATTCAGTCTCAGTCGCATTTATGTATTCTGTTCCATGAATTAAAAATCCTGTTATCTGAGTGGTAAATTCTTTAGTCAATTACAAATTTAACCCTCTATAAAATTTGAACAAGATAATATGGGAAAGGGGGAAAAAGGGGAAGAAAACTTTATACACACACAAACACATACGTACAACAAACAGTGAAGAAAATATATAAATATATAAAGCAATAAATTCTTCATTTTTGTAACTGCCTTGAGGACATAGCTGGTATTTGTAAGTTTTCAATCTTACATTATTTATTCCGTTTTTCATTTGCCCTTAAGCCATAGACTTTAGTTCACAATTTATATTTATAACTTCTTTTCTTCAGAACTCCTTCCACATTTTCTTTGCCTTCAACTGATCAGGTCATGTTTATTTTCTTAGGGTGATACCCTCAAACCATTATTGAAGGAGCTGAAGACTTAAGAGTCTCTCTTTTTTTGATTGTTGTATTTTCCCATTAACTTATGAGACAGAGCAGTACTATGACACACCTCAAAGAATTCTCTGAATTCCATACATAATCTTTCCTGTCCCCATTTTATAGCAGCAACCATCTTTCTCTTTGGAAATGTGAATCAATCATCCCAGTGAATAGAGTAACTACTTTGTTTATCTGTTAATTCAGTGGCATGAACAGAAGGAAAAGAATAGGTGAAATTCTCAAGTAGCAATTTAATGAAACCATGGCAGTTTCTCAGGTGGAAACATTCCTCTCTTGGAAATGGCACTTCCAGACCAGCAGAGATCAAGGTTGAGGGGATGAAAAGCAATGGCTCTGTTGTTGAACTTATTTTAACGGTGAGAGGAGCCACTTCTACTTCTGCTCTTTGATTCCCAGGCCTTATGTATCTTGGATATAAAAGAGAGAACATCATATGTTTGTCACTGATTAAAAGCATAAACATATACTACACTCCGTAAGATAAAAACCATGTTTTAAAAACTTTCTCTCCCACCTCCAAAATGGGCAGTCTAACTGTCTTCAGTAGACCTTTCTATCAGTGGATTAGAACAGTTGCTGATAAGACCAATGATCTCCATGGGCAAGAGCCCTTTGCAGCTCTTCTTTTGTTATGAAATAACTGTCTTGAACAGAAATAAATGTGCAAAATGTCATGGTGATGAAAAAGGCATTCTGTAAATCTATGGATGGTGGTATTGGCAAAAATATTAAGAGCAGAGAAAAAAAATTCATATTCACAATAGATGTCCATTCCAGTGAGGAGACACCTTTGTCTTCTCCAAGATGGAAGTGGTCAAATGTAATAAATCTGCCACCAAATGGCTGTTTGGTCACCCCAGGAAATTTTTCCACACCAAGGTTCACTGTTGGTCTCTGCTGTTGACAGAAAAGGCACTGTACAGTAGCTAGTCAGTTTAGCAGTTTTGAGGAACACCCTCTATGTATGAGGCCTAGGGATAGATGTCACCCCAGCCCTTATAGCTAGCATGGAGGCTAAATTCCATGAACCAAAATCAGGCGGCTGAGTAAAGAAGCTAACTGAAATGTATAGAAAGTGTCATTTTGTCAATCTAAGAATGTTTTCTGCAGTGAAGGGTCTTTGGTGAGCATCCAGAGGACATATAATTATTTTTAAACTCTATGCCAGGTCTGATAGATTCATCCACACACCTCTGACCCAGACTTCATTATTACCTATTTTCCAATCCTATTCTTTACAAACCCCTAACTGTCCAGGAAAACCATTAGCAACTTCCTAAGAGTCAATGCAGATTTGTTCTTTTGATCATTACTTAGTCTAGATAAAGTGAGCAGCCAAATATAACATTTGAAATTCTAACCATTAGAAGATTTTCCGTCAAACTTTTCTGGAAGTCCACCCCTGAGTTAGGTTATAATGGCTGGTTGGTAAAATAGACTTGAACTGTTTTACCAATTAATTACCAATTGATAATAGAAAATGCCCCAAAAGGACATAGATATAGATTGAAAAAAAGAGGCAGTATGACAGAATTTTTTATTAAAGAAATTTGAGCATTATACTCATTCAATTTACTTATATCTTCCAGACTTCAATGCCAAGTCAATGCCAAGACTTTATATATAATTCCCTCCTACTGACTGATTGCTTTTCCAAATGTCCAAACATACGGCTTGCTCAGTCAGATAATATCAGCATAGGTGATGTAGTCACATGTCCCATCGTTAGGTGCTCAGTGTCTTCTAGGGTCTAGTAGCAAGCAAGGAGCTAACTTAAAATGAGAATAATTATTTGCAGAAGAGGGTAAAGATTTCTGAAAAACTGTATAGGACTTTGCTATGATTTTCCTATTGGTCCTTGCTAGAGCTCTTTATAGCATCCGTATTTGTCACAGACACTTTGAGCGTGATTGGATTGTCTGGTTCGTAAGGCAAAGTAGAAGAATAGTTGGACTTCAGCCTAGAATTATTGCTAAGCCATCTCTTGTCTGGCTATCACTAAAAATTGGTTAGAGGTTTGAAGTAGCGCACTTAAGTAGGATATATGATGTACCCACATCCAAAAAAGGTCCTTTAAGTATTGTGTTTCTTGTTTAATGGTGGCAGCTCAAAGTACAGCAACGTGGCTTTCAGGTGTGTGAAGGGAATATTATGACATGCTCCATGCTGTTGTACTTGTAGAAACTTCTCTGAGTTAGCAGGCCCTAAATCTTTTGGGGGTTTGTATACCGCCTTTTGATTCACACATATCTCACTAAGGAATCTAAAGTGCTTGCTAATTCCTGTTCATTAAGTCCAGAAAGTCATACTGTAAGTGGAACAATGTGAGGCTGTATGAAATGTCAAAACTATTAAGATCTCTGTGGACTGTGTTATTGAAGTAAGCAGGAAAGTTAATATAGTCCCAAGGCAAGATTTCTCTTGGTCCTGTCAGATAAAGGCAACAGCTTTTGATAGACTTTTCAAATTGACATGTAATCTAAATATGCATTATTTGGGTTGAGAGCTACAAAACATACTATGCCTGGAACAGCAGGGACAACTGGAGCTCCTACTTCATTCAGTTACAATAATTTGTATTCTCCAAGATTTACTAACCTTCTGCACAGCCAAATGAGACAAGTTAAATAGTGCTGTAATAGGAACGATCACACATCTTTCAGGATTTTGATGGTGACCCTAACATACACAATACCCTAGGAATGTATTATTGCTTCTGGTCTGCAATCTTGGAAGAAAAGGAAGTTCTAGGTTCTTCCAAGTCACCTTTTGCATAAAAATGGCTTATTCCATTATTCAGAGAGCAAATGTGGGAGTGTTGTCAGTTGCCAATTATGGCTATTTCAATTACATATTCAGGAACTGGAGAGAGAACCACAAGATAAGACCTCAACTGGGTATTTGGGGGCTATCATATTTTAAATGGCATATCTTTGTAATAAAACTACTACAAATAATGTTATAGGATTCTCAAGCAAAGAAAGGCTTCTAATACTAGTGAAGAGAAGCTGCTTCCTTGGTAAGAGAAGTTCAGAGTAATTTGGATGTTCAAGGTCTTCAGTTTAATCTGGGTTAAAATAAGCTTCTCAATTCCATGTTTTGTAGGCTCAATCCTTGACAGTCATTGTCATAACATTCATGTGAAAGAATTGTAAGGTAGTGAATTCACTTCACATTGTAATTTTGTAACCGGAATAATTAAACTTTGAGTTTAGTTTTGCTGCATTGTCTCTGTTTTATGGTAGTCACAGAGGGTCCATGTGTTTACTAATGGTGACTTAACCTGAGAAATTAAAAATGTGAGCATGACATTTTGTTTCTGTAAGCATTTATTTCAGTGTACTCAGAGAATCTACATCACAAACTTTATAGTTATCATTACTGCCACAATTGAAAAGTGCAACAGTTGATCTGTAAGTTGCATTTGCCTCAGTAGGCATTTCAAGATAAGGAATGTGATAATTGGTTTAACTATGATGATAATGCTATGCTAGGGATTTCTAGCATTCCGTTTCCCATGGCCAAAATAACTTGGCACTTCATTAAAGGCCGAACCCTGACCAATACAATTCCCAAATAATATCTGATGGTTTCTTTGCTACAACAAATTTTATATCAGTCAGGGTCCAGTCAGGAGAAAGCAACCACACCAGTTATATGGATGAAAGAACTTCACATAGAATTTATTAACTAGATATAAAATATTTAATTACTTAACTAAAAAGGTATAAAAACAGTAAGTTCTCACAGAGGTTACAATTGTAAGAAGTAACTATTGCTTTTGGGACTGCAGCAACAAAAGGAAGAGGTTGCAAATATTAAAGTTACAAGGTTGGAAGAGAAGCCATATGGAGCTCAGACCCCTTTTCTGAGGAGATGATGCCAGTTACTTAGGTACTCACGTCTTTGAGGGAGAGCAACTAAACTTGTTCTTCAAGTGTTGAAAAATCTGTATGCTGGAGTCAGTTACTGCTAACAGAAAGAACTACTGCTGGCCTGGTGAACAAGCATGATAGGCTAACATTCACAGGAATAAGAAACAGGAAGGAAGTAAATAGGAAACAAAAAGGAAGGAGCAAGTCTTTTCTTCCTCATCCAGCCTTGCAACTTCTTTCTGTTTCATACTGGCAGAGCCTTTTAGGGAGCCAACCTGCAAAGAAAAAAAGTGTTTTACATTGGATAATAAAGACATTTTAGCAATGTTGATTCTACTGATCCATGAGCATGATATGTTTTTCCATCTGTTTATGTACTCTGCAATTTCCTTTCTCAATGTTTCATAGTTCTCCCTGTAGAGGTCTTTCACCTCCTTAGATAAATATAGTCCTAGGTATTTTATTTTATTTGTTGTTATTGTGCAAGGCATTGAGTCTTTGATTTGATTCTCAGATTCACTGTTGTTGGTGTATAGAAATGCTACTGATTTATGTACATTCATTTTGTAGTCTGAAGATTTGCTGAATTTATTTATGAATTCCAGGAATCTCTTGACAGAACCTTTGGGGCCTTCTAGATGTAAGTTCATATCATCAGGGAAAAGTGATAGTTTGACTTCTTCTTTTAACATTTGGATGCCCTTCATTGCCTTCTCTTGTCTGATTGCTCTGGCTAGGACTTCCAGGATAATGTTGAATAGAAGTGGTGATAGTGGGCAACCTTGTCTGATCTACAGAATCAATGCAATCCCCATTAAAATACCAATATATTTTTTGAAGATCTAGGAAAAATAGTTCTACACTTTGTATGGAACTAGAAAAGACCCCAAATAGCCAAAGCAAACTTAAACAATAAAAACAAATTGGGAGGCATCATTTTACCAGACTTCAAGCTATACTACAAGGCTATACTACTCCAAACAGCATGGTATTGGCATAAAAACAGAGACAGACCTTTGGGTCATAACAGAGAACCCAGATATAAAACCATCCTCATATAGCCATTTGATCTTTGACAAAGCAGACAAAAACATATGCTGGGGAAAAGAATTCCTATGCAATAAATGGTACTGAGAAAATTGGGTAGCCACATGTAGAAGACTGAAACAGGATCCGCTCCTCTCACCTTTCACAAAAATCAACTCACAGTGGATAGTAGACTTAAACCTAAAGCATGAAACTATAAAAATTCTAGAACACCATACTGGAAAAACTCTTGTAGATATAGGCCTAGGCAAAGAATTTATGAAGATGACCCACAAACAATCACAGCAACAACAAAAATTAATAAATGGGACTTGATTAAATTAAAAAGCTTCTGTACAGCCAAGGAAGCAATCAATGGAGTGAACATATAACCTACAGAATGGGAAAATTATTTGCATGCTATACATGTGATAAAGGGCCATTAACGAGAATCTACAAAGACCTGTCAAATCAGCAAGAAAAAAATCAAACAATCCCATTAAAAAGTGATCAAAAGACATGAACAGGAGCTTTTCAAAAGAAGATAAACTAATGGCCAATAAATATATGAAAAAATGCTCAACACCTCTAATCATCAGGGAAATGTAAATTGAAACCAAAATAAAATGCCATCTAACTCCAGTGAGAATGGCTTTCATCAAAAAATCCCAAAACAACAGATTGTGGCATGGATGTAGAGAGAAAGGATGTAGAGAAAAAGGAATACTTACACATTGTTCATGGACCTGCAAACTAGTACAACCTCTATGGAAAACAGTATAGAGATTCCTCAAAGAAATAGAAGTAGACCTACCATTTGATCTGGCAATCACATTATTGGGTATTTATCCAAAGGAAAAAAAATCATTTTATCAAAAATTTATGTGCACTCAAATGTTTATTGCAGCACAATTAATAATCACAAGGATGTGGAAACAACCCCAGTGCCCATTAATATATGAGTAGATCAATAAAATGTGGTACATGCATATTGTGGAGCCATTTAAAAAATTTATATTCAGCCGTAAAAAAAAAAAAAAATGGTGAACCCATACCTTTTCTAACAACCTGGATGGAACTGGAGACCATTTCTCTAAGCGAAGTATTGCAAGAATGGAAAAACAAACACCACGTGTACTCACTATTAAATTGGAACTAATTGATCAACACCCCTGTGCAGATATAGTAATAAAACTCAACAGAAATCAAGCAGATGGGAGGGGGAGGAGAGGACAGGTAAATTTACAACTGATGGGTACAATGGATGCTATCTTGGTGATAGGCGCACATATAACTTTGACTCAAACTACACGAAAGCCAATTAGGTAACCAAAGAGTTTGTCCCCAGTAATATTCCAAAATTTTTTATAAATGTGTTTTACAGAGTTTAAGCCTGAGTTTCACAAACCATAGATAGACATGGGTATTTGGAGCTGAGAGACAATAAGTTGAAAAGTGGCACAGTCGCTTAAGAGAAAAAAATAGGAGAACAACAGCCAAATTAATGGTACAGTACTACAGAGAAGATGGTGAACTCCATGATCAATAATTTTTTTGGGTTATTTGTAGACATTTTTCTAGTTTCATTAGCATATGTATCTTTACAATAATCCTTATGTCCATATTTAAAGACATTTGAGTAAGCTCATTCCTTTTTAACCAAATAAAATATGAATATGTCTAAACAATCCTTCAATTTAAAGATGGCAAAACAAGAAAGACTAAGTGAATTTCTCATAGCCAATTTGGCAAAGTTAACAGTTTAATACAGGTCTATATATTTAATTCTAGACTTGGTACATCTATTTATTATTTTAAAAAAATTTGTTAACTAACACAAATAGACTCTTTTGGTAGTCCTGGCATTTTTAGTGTAATGAAGTAAGTGGTGGTCATATTCTATTTCTGATTACATTATTCATACATATAACAGTGTGATTATTTTTTTAAATTTTATTTCTAACATATGAAATGGATATTTTGAGACTGAAACCTCATGACTAATCCAAAATAATTGTATCGGATTATTTATTTTGGGAATTTGCATGTCCAATCCACTTAGTATTACATTTTACCTGAGGCAGGTATAATTCTCACTAGAAATTAATTGACTTTAGCTATAAAACTTTTTCTTGTGAATTTGGTTTGTTTCAGTGTGTCTACCAGCGACTGATTATCTGAGGGTTTTTTGGCAACTGAGCTTTCCAAATCACAAGGCTAGGAACCAAATCCTTGAAGAAGAAGTGATCAATCTGAGGCAGAATGTTGTTCTAAATAACCCATCACTATTCCTGACAAGCAACTACACTTTCATTCTATTTGCAACAAAGTATTAATGTGGTAATAAGATAGCATTTCAGATGCTTTAGTTTTTAATATTTAACTATTTTTTGTGTTTGCTATAGTGAAACAATTATAGATTCAATATACATCATTATGCATTAAAATTTTTTAAAGCCAAAACATATTTAATTGTATGCTGACATTGTACAATATATTTGATGTTAATATGGTAAATAAATGTTTCTAGAGAAAATTAGGAAATAATAGAATAGTTTCTCTTGTCAGTATCCATAATGCTTTATGCTAATATATCACTGTATTCTACCACAAAATGCAACTCTTTCATCATCACTATAACAAAAAATTATATCTTAGCAATACATTTACTTTAGTCATCTGTCACACATTCATTCTCTTTTTAAATTGTACCACAAAACTTTCCTATAAATCATAAACTTTATCAATATTTAGTTGGGCCAAAGTTCTCTAAAATATGTTACTATTAGAATGTGGTTATTTCTTCACAATTCTTAAATTTTTAGACTGCATACTTAAAAGTAAATATCTTAAATAATGTAAGTTTTTAATATACGTATATGGTTACAAGTGATATATCTACAGCACAACATGAAAATTATGAAAATAATATTCATTGATATAATTCTCCATACAGAATTTAGTTAAAAAATTAAATAATAGTGTAGTAAATAATATAGGCAAGAATATTTGTAATGTAGGTCTAAGGCCACTGTGTTTTTCACATAAGGATAATTTTAGCTTCCATTAGTTAACTAATGTTACATATTACTTTGATTCTTTCAATGAAATAAAACCCAATAATCTTAAATTTGTCAATCTAATACATGTGCATGTACAGTAATAATTCTATTTCTGAATATTGCAGATAGAAAACAATTCCATTCTTATAAGAGATTATTTCTTACAATACTACTCTGGGGAAATTGTTCTAATATTTCCAAGAGCAACAAGCTAAACCATAGAGCAGCTACAATTTTAACAGAGACGATTTTAACCCTGGAAAGACAAAGCTAAGTACAGCCCTCCTAGGGTTGGAACAAGTCTCAAAGTCTTGCGTCAAAAACTACCACTCATCTCTGGAAAGGGTCAAAATTTCATTGGATCATACTATAAATTGATTTGTGCCCTGAGCATCAAGGAAAACAATAGAGCAATTAAGCTAGCAATTAGAAGATGTTAACAGCTCAGTGTTGTGCAAATAGTTCAGGGAATTTAAGACAGATCTTGGAACAGACAAAGACAACCATGTTAAAATCACAGTCATCCCAAAGTGATTGTGAACATGGTGAAAGCTGTGACTTATGAGAAGTGACATCAGAGGCTGCATACTATGGGGAGAATAAGCTTTACTGAAATAGTACAGCCAAGTAATTAAACAAAAGAAACAAGCAAACAATAACAACAACAAATCCTAAAAACAGAGGATGTACCTAAAATATCGGACTGTCAACAGCAATAACAAAAAAACATGAGACATGCAAAGAAATAGGAAAGCATTTATCATATACTAGAAGGAGAAAAAAAGCAGGGAATTAAAAGTGCTTCTAAGAGGCCCTGAATGTTAGATGTAGGAGATAAAGACTTCAAAGAAGCTTTTATAAATATGTTCAAAAAACTAAAATAAATCATACTTAAAGAAATAAAAGGAGTTCAACAACAAGGTCACATCATATAGAGAATATTAGTAAAGATATAGAAATATTTAAAAAGAGTGAGATGGAAAGTCTGGAGTTGGAAAATACAACAACCAAAGTGAAAAATTCACTAAAGAATCTCAGTAGTAGATATGAGCTGACAGGAAAAAAAAAAAAAAAGCTTAACTGGAAGATAGATTGTTATAGATTATGCAATATAAAGAACAGAGAAAAAAGGAATGATGAAAAATGAACAGTGCGTTAGATGTCTGTAGGACACCATCAAAGCAGCAACATATACATAGTGAGTGCACCATGAGGAGAAGAACAAGAGAAAGGGGAAAAAATTGAAGAAGTAATGGCTGAAAAACAATAGCCTTTTTATCAAATGGTGCTTGAAAATTAGATTTTCACATACAAAATAATGAAATTGAACCCATTTTTTATATCATATAAAATATTACCTCCAAGTGGATCATGGATCAAAATGTAACTTCTAAAATGATAAAGATTTTAGAAGAAATTGTAAGTAAATTGTTATGACTTTAAGAAATTTTCCTAGATATAGCACCCAAAGCACAAACAACTAAAGACAATATATTGGACTTCATCAAAAGTAAAAACCCATATGATTCAAAGGATACCATCTAGAAAGTGAAAAGACAACCCACAGAGTGGGAAAAAATATTTATAGATCATGTATCTGATAAGTGACTTGTTTATAGAATATACAAAGAGCGATTACTACTCAATAATAAAAAAACAAATAATGCAATTAAAAATGAGCAAAGAATATAAACAAGTGTTTCTCCAAAGAAGATACAAGTGACCTATAAACACATGAAAATATGCTTTCATTAGGAAATATGCTTTCATTAGGAAAACACAATCAGTACTACAATAAGTTATCATTTCTTGCTGACTAGGATGGATGGGGCTATAATCAAAAAGACTGATGGCAGTGATACAGAGAAGTTGAAATCCTTATGCATTGCTGGTTCGAATGATAAATACTGTGCAGGTACTTCGGGAAAAAAATTAGCAGTTCCTCAACATATGAAGAATAGGGTCATCCTATGACCCACTAATTTTGCTCCCAGGTATATCCCCAAGAGAAATAAAAATGTAATACATACACAAAAAATGTCTGCACAAATGTTTACAGCACCATTATTGATAATAGACAAAAGGTGGAAACAATCCAAGTATCTGTCAACTGTTGAATTGACAAACAAAAATGTGATATATCTGTACAATGTAATAGTATTTGGCAATTTAAAAAATGAATACAGGTACATTCTACACCATCAATGAATCTTAAATACGCAAGTGAAAGAAGCCAGAAATAAAAGGCCACATATTATGTGATTTCATTTATATGACACTTCTAGAATATGCAAATCTAGAGTATGAAAGTAGACTAGTGGTTGGCTAGGGTTGTAAAAATTAAAGGAAATGAGAAAAATTGTTAATATATAAAGTTTATTTTCTTAGCAATGTTTGCTTAATTCTGTGCATTTACTAAAAACACTAAATCATACACATTAAATAGGTGAGATGTATGGTATATGAATTATATCTCAATTAAGCTGTTCAGAAAGTACATTTGCCCTTCTAATTACAGAAGGACAAAAATATCACTTCAACTCTCCAAATAATAGAAATAAATATATGTTCTAAAATATAGTAACAGTATATCCAAAATAGTTGTATTTGGTTTTAGATATTATGTTTCTAGGATAGCTGATTTATCTTTCTGCCTAAAATCAGAGAAAGCAAATTCTCTTGTGATTCCTTCTCATCATTAGATTAACTTTATCTGCTTTCCTATACATTTACATTACGTTAAGAATATATTAATACTTTGATTCAGTGACCTAGACTCTCCAATATTTTGAAATACATTAGAATAGAAGTTTAAATTTTTATAAAGAGTTTCAAAAACAAGAGTTTTAAGATATATTACCATTATGTCTAAATGTTATAAACATTAATATTAGATACAGATTATTAGTAATATTTTAAATATATAAGAGTTAAAACTATATTTAACTTACTTAATGTATTTCAAAAGTTATTATTGTTCTATATTAAGGTATTAAAATTAAATAATTTTATTTTGCTCCTAGAGAGGTATACTGGCAACTCTGAATATCTTCTAACAATAATACCAATTTAGTTATTTTTTAAAAATCTATAAGGCAAAATGGATGTTGAATAGTTATTGCCTGAAAGTTTAGAAACTATTAAATTAAATTAATTTATCTTGTCAGAAATAGAAATAAGTGCTTCTGACTCTTCCATTATGCTTAAAAACATCATATTCAACTCTCTTACAAATATCCAAATGTGGTTCACATGGGAAATGCCAGATGATAAGATGATATTTCTGAAGTATTATTTTTTCCTAATTAAAAAGAAAATTACATAATAACTGGTTTACAGGTTATTATTATAAAGCATCAATAAGGACAATTAACTTCTGCCTTTGAATACTAAATTAAAAATTAAAGTTCATATTAAATTTAAAGTCATTGAAGGAGATACATAGTAAAAATAATTTTATTCTGCAAAAAAGACGATATTCAGAAATAGAACTCCATATATCAATTGCCTAACTGGAATTAATTCTTTTGAATCATTTTAATTCTTCTGAAGAATTAGAATAGGACTTAAATAAAACCAATATATTACACTTTCTATACCCACCAAAATAATTATCTAATAACAGTGACAGATTTTAGGATTCAATGTAAATTCATGTTAAATTTAAAAAAGAGGGGGTCTTTTAAATCTGTATAATTAATCAAACTTTAGTCAATAATTAATTAGTCCATTGTTAAAAGTAATGTGTCCTGAAAATGTAAAAGGGGATTTACTTTATGAAATTTATATAAATTTTCCAAACAGAAACTATCTTACAAATATCTTTCTAAAGTCAAAACTGTCCAAGGTCTAATTTTTTGAGTAACTAGAAAACAATATCCATAATAGAGTAATTGAGACAATGATAATAGAATTAAAATATATATAAATATGATATTTATGTATATTTAAGATGTATATGTTAAAATGAATTGAAATAACATTTGACAATATTTTTTAAAATATGAAAATAGATAAGCTTTGATTCTCAAGTGTTGTACCATAGAATGCCATGTTTTATGCTTTATACATTCATAGTCTAAGCAACATTATTTAAATTAAATGTATCTTTCCTCAATGGAAAAATAATTTAAACCATGTCATGTTAGTATTGCATGTTGATAAAAGTTTCAAATGTTGCTTTATTGTCTATACTGCAGTATTTATGCAATTGTATTCATACATTTTTTGCCATAGTGATTCTATAATATTGATAATATTAACATTAGTGATAAGAAATATAGATCTGAAATGATTAATACAGAGTGGATTACAACAAAGCTAGTTTAGACAAAGTTGGAGACTTAGTATTATCAGTGAGCATTAAGACTTCTATGACCCTAAGGTCAGGGATACCATAGACTTCTCTGAAAAATTTTTTAAATAAAAATGAATAAGAGCCCCAGAAGATCAAGCACATCCACCTGCTTCCAAAACAAAAGTTCACGTTCTTTAAAGGAAAGCGTCAATATAGAGACTCTCAACAATATAACATTCACAATACTCAGCATAGAATTATTAAACATGTGATAATTCTCTTACTTCTTCACATTTTAAACATGTGAAGAAGTAAGAGAACATGACCTGGAAAAAAAAGACAGTTAATAGTAACAGTTCTAGAAATGACAGAAATGTTGAAATTAGCAAACAAGAAGCTTATATATTTTGAGGTCTGGAAAAATATATGTAATGTGATAGTGGTTGTTCTTAATTTCAAAAATTATTTTTAAAATCTACCCCTCAGTTCTAAGAAACTCAACAAATTTTAAGCAAGACACCCACAGAGAATATACACGTAAGAATATTGTAGTTAAATTTCTTAAAAGTAAAATAAAATGTGTGTGTTGGCGGGAAGAGAAAATATCTTCAAATGATCCATAGGAAAAAGAAATGTACACACAAAAGAATAAACAGTACTGACATTTGATCAGGAAAAAAAAAACGCAATAGGGAAGTCAATGGAACATTTTTAAAATGCTGAAAGAAAAACGTTTTAAACTAGAATTCTGTGTCCAGAAAAAAATATCATTTAAAATTATGGCAAAATACAGAGTACGATAAGGAAAAGCTAAAAGAATCCACCCTCAGCAGACGTGCACTGAAAGAAATGTTAGTAGAAGTTCTTTGACCTGAAGGAACATGAGTCTAGATAAAACTTGTGATGTCAACTTGGCTACGCTATGACACCCAGTTGTTCAGTCATACACTAGTCTGGAGGTTGTTATGAAGGTATTTGTAGATGTTCCTAGATGTGACTAACTTTTACAATCAGTTGCCTTTACATAAAGCAGATTGCCCTCTCTAGTATGGGGGAAACTCATCCTATCACTTGAAAGTCTTAAAAGCAAAAACTGAAATTTCCCGAAGAAGAAGGATTCTGCCTTCAGACCGTAAAAAGAAATCTTACCTGAGTTTACAGCCTCTGCTGGCCTGTCCTACAATCATGTGAGCCAATTCTTTAAAATCTCTCTCTCTCTCTCTGTCTCTCTCTCTCTCCCTCTGTGCGTGTGTGTGTGTGTGTGTGTGTGTGTGTGTGTGTGTGTGTTTGTTATTGGTTCTGTTTCTCTAAAAAATTCTAACTAAAGCTCTTTTATACATGAAGAAAATAAAAATGCCACAAAATGGTAAATATATGGATAAATGTAGAACATTTCTCCTCTCTTTATGTATTTAAAAGATATGCACTGTTGACTAATTCTATTTCCGTTTTACCTAAGAAAGATTCTAGAAGACTGATCTTTTCTCAGGTAATAGTTGTAACTCTAAGCAAAATACAAGAAAAAATATACTACTTGAAATCTCCATAAAAATAAACAAAAAAACACAGATTATGGGCAGAAGACAAAACCTGGAAATAAAAGTCATCATGGAGTGATTTTTTTTTTTTTTACCACTTTTAGCCCACAGGCCAAAACTGTTTTAAAAAATCTGTAGTGTTTGTAGTCTGAAGGACTGGAAGATGGAGTTCTAGGGAAATATAGCAATTAAAGAGTGAAGAAGGAATCCTGACAAGGAGAGAGCCAGTGAAGGGGAGTTCCATCTTTTTGTATAAATTTCATAATCACCTAGCCAATCCTGAACCACGGAATGTGTGAGGCAGTGAAAGCAAGCTCTGTGTGTGTGTGTGTGTGTGTGTGTGTGTGTGTGTGTGTGTGAGAGAGAGAGAGAGAGAAAGAGAGAGAGAACAAATCTGGCCTGAGACTTGAGAGAGAGAGAGAGAGAAACAAACCTGACCTGAGACTTGAGCTCCAGGAGAAAGAAATTGTAATTTGTGTTGAACTGAGTTAATTGCCAGCTGAAACAAAATATTGACACTGCTCAGATTATAACATAATTCATAACATAACATTTGTAATGTGTAGAATACAATACCAAACCATTGTGCACACAAAGAATTAGGAAAATGTGATTCATTCTCTGGGGAAAAAAAATCTACAGATGTCAGTCTTGAGGTGACTCAGATGTTAGATACTGCAGAAAAGATCAATATAGCAGGTATTTATACTCAAGGAAGTAAACAAACATCTGCTCATGTTGAATGAAAAGGTAGAAAAGCTCAGCAGAAAAATAGAAACTATAAAGAGAAAGAAAGAAATTCTAGAGCTAAAGAAATATAATACCTGATATTGAACATTGCTTGGGATTCATAGCAAAATGGAGATGACAGGAGACGAGCCAATAGCCTTAAAGACAGATCAATAGGAATTATCTGAAAGAGGGGAAAAAAGGATGAAAATAACAAAAATTCAATGTCATATGTGACAATATCAAAAAGTTTACAAGACATGTAATTTAACAAAAAGGGGGAAAATAGGGAAGGGAAAAATTAAAAAGAAAAATCAGCCAGATCTCTCAAATTTTGTGAAAACAACTTACAAATTTAAACCATAGGCATATACAAAAGAAATGAACATCTATGCTCCATAAAATAAATGCTCATAACAGCTTTATTTACAATAGCCCCAAACTGAAAAGATCCAAATGTATATTAAGAGAAACATGGATACACAAAATATGGTAAATTCATACAATGGAATATACTCAGAAATAAAAAGGAACAAACTATTTATAAACATAACAACATAGTTGAATCTCACAGGCATTATGATAAGCAAAAAAAGCAGATAACAAACAACATCGTATATGTTTTCACTTATATGACTTTCTAGACAATGTTACTCTATGATAATAAAAATTAGAAGTGATTGCTGCTAGGCAAAGGTGGGCATGAAAATATCCTTTATCTTGGTATGAGTATTAGCTACTTAGGTGTGTGCATTTGTCAAAAGTGATAAAATTATAGCACTTTAAATCTGTGAAATTCTCTGTAGAAAAATTAATAGAAAAATTTTAAAAAAGAAATAACAAATAAAAGTGCTAAAATAATTATATTTTATTCTTGATTAGCCCTAATAAGCAATGAAGAAGTAATAACATTAACATACTTATTCTCTTTCTTCAAAGGTTCTGTTACGATTTCTAAAATGACTCAGTCGAGGGTGGAGGAGTCTCTTTGACAATCAGTTGAGGCATCGATGGTGTTGTTTTTCTGTTCCTTAGAGATTGTTGTAGAATCATGTACAAACTCTCAGTGACATATAAACAAGTACTAAATACTTCATTAATTTATTAAAGAGAAATTTATTTAAGTAGCTATTAAATGCTTGACAAAAAGTTAAGGATTGGGACACAAAGACCCACGAAGCATTTACCCTCTAAGAATCTCCATCAATATTTTTCTCAATCTGATCAGGTTGCTATAACAAAATACCGTAAATTGGAAGGCTTATAAAACGAAATTTATTTCTCGCAGTTGTGGAGGCTGGGGAGTCATGATCAAAGTACTAGAAGAATTGATGTCTGGCAAGGGCCTCTTTACTGATTCATAAATGGCAACTTCTAGCTGTGTCCTCACATGATGGAAGGGGCAAGGCAACATTTTGGGGTCTCTTTTATAAGGGCACTAATTCCAGTCATGAGGGCTCCATTCTCATGATCTAATTATCTCAACGCCCTACTTCCTAATACTATCACCTCCGGGATTAGGATTTCAAAAGAGAAATTTTGAGCAGGCACATTTAAACCATAGAAATATTAACTGAAAGGGAGCATGCAAACACTCATCCTTGTACTTACCACACCATATTTATTCAATAAATCTTAAATACATACAGAAAAAAAGTTTTTTACTCTTTTTATGTTTAATTATTATTATGGGTACATGTAATGTTTTGATACAGGCATGCAATGTGAATTAATCAAAATAGGGTAACAAAAGATTTTTACTTTTTCTGATTCCTTGGAGAATTTGATGAAAGCTATAGGTATACATTCAAGGAAAAATATATACGTAGGCATATAATATTTTTCTTACAACTTAAGGGAACACATGGTGTCCTAAAGTTGTTTTATGAAGCAAGACCACTGCTTCACCACTTAGACATCCTTATTATATGGGAGACATGTGAACAAATAACACATATGTATAAATATTCTAAGCAAAAGAAGGTGTTGGGCCCTGTTAAGTAAGCATCGGATTAACATAAATGCCTCCAGAAAGAGAAAGGTCACTGCCAAAGTGTACTGGATGGTCAAAATCAGATTCAACTTACTTACTGTCATATCTGGAGTGACAAGTATGGAAAGTATTCTTTTTTCACTTGAAAAATGTAAGTTTATTATTTGTGTTAAAAATTGAAATTTCCTTCATTTTCTTTAAGAAGTAGCATAACATATTGGATTCTGATTTTAGACATCTTGGTTTTAAACCATGGGTTCAATAATTAGTGGCTCTAAGGCTTGAGTTTCTTTCTCTGCAAAACAGAATGAAAAATAGGATATACCTCATTGTGATTTTTAAGGATTAAATTAGCTAATATTGTAAAACACTAAGAATGATATATGGACATAATAAAGGGTATATAAATGAATATTAAATGAAATTTTACCAACTTTGGAATTATGTAAAGAAATTTTAGGCTGTAGAGATATCTGAGAGAGAGTGAAAGAAGTTGGGTAAAATTATTGAGAAAGGGAAGAGAGTATCTGACAAGTTACTTAGAGATACTATTTTTACAGCTACAAAAATTGCTTAAATAAACCATTGAAAGGAAAAGGAGAATTCTTTTTAAAAAAATTCTTTGTATTTAAATTCCTGTACTTGTACTCCCACAATAAACATCTCAACTACTAAAACACACACATTTTAGAGAAAGGAACACTTATACACCACTGATGAGACTGCAAATTAGTACAACCTCTATGGAAAAGAGTTTGGAGATTCCTCAAAGAATCAAAAGTAGACCTACCATTTGACCCAGCAATCCTACCATTAGGTATTTACTCAAAGGGAAAAAAAAAGACTTTTCATCAAAAAGACACCTGCACTGGAATGTTTATTGCAGCACAATCACAATTGCAATGATGTGGAATCAACCCGAGCGTCCATAAATTCATGAGTGGATTAATAAAATGTGATATATGTATACCATGGAGTTCTACTCAGCCATAAAAAAGATGAATTAATACCTTTTGCAACAATATGGATGGAACTGGAGACCATTTTCCTAAGTGAAGTGTCTCAAGAATGGAAAAACAAATACCACATGTACTCACTGTTAAATTGGAACTAACCAATGAGCACACATGTGCACAGAAGTAAGTAAAACTCAGTGGAAAACAACCAGGGGGAGGGGAGGAACAGAAGAGGGGAAAAAAATCTACCTGACAGGTACCATGAACACTATTTGGGTGACGGGCATCATCTTTAGCTGGACTCAAGCATTACAAAAGTGATTCATGTAACCTAAAACCTTTGCACCCCCTTAATATTTTGAGAAAAAAAAAAAAAGAGCAGCTTGCTAGATGCCATTTGTAAATGTCTAAGTTACGGAAGATACACAAGTATAGGGAAACTTTATATGATCTCATTGCTATACTATGATAAAACTATGAAGAAACAAAAGAATGAAGGTTGAAAGATGGAAAATTTTTGTAAAAAATTTAAAAATAAGAAACAAAAGAAAAAGACCCCGTAGTGATTCTCTGTTGCTCATACACAAAGTTAAGTGGAACTAGTACTAATTATGGGCACATTAGAGCACAAAATATTTGCTATCTGCAAATAGTTGAATCTCTCAACAGTTCTCACTGCAATTAAGTGTCTGTCTCTGCATATAGTTATTTTCTACATCCTAGTATTTTTTTTCTCTCTTTCTCTCCTTTTCTCAGTAAATATTTTTTGACTATTTGATATATACTAGGCACAATATAAAAAGTAAGTGTACAAAGATCAATTGCACTCTGTTCCTGAGGTGGAGTTGCCTATAGGCTAAAGGAAGAGAGGCTCATATAAATAGAGAAGTTGTGAAAATGTATTAATAAGTGCGATAGCAAAGTCATAAACAAATCACCAGAAAGAGAAGAGGGAGCAAGTAAATGATAACCAGAGCAGAATCAGAAATGTTACTGCCATTTATCATCATTTGTTGCATTTTTTCCTAGCTAAACATGGCCTACACTTTTTTTTTAATTTTCCATGTTTTCCCCCCTCTATTGGAATATGTTCTACTTTTTATTATATTTGGGGTTCTATTCCAGAAACTTTCTTTGTTATTCTCTCTTTACTTATTTTCTAAATTTTCCTTTCATGATTAAATTATAACACATGAATATTAATAGCTAAGGATTTTTCTTTCTTTCTACGTAAACTTATTTTCAGTATTGGGTAAGAATTTACTTGAATGACATACAGGAAGCCATCCACTTAGCTCCAATGAAAACATTGAGTGGAGGTATTTCAAATTTAAAAGTCACCTGAAGTAAAATATAATTTATGTAAGATGAGATTCTAAATAGACCATATGTCTAAATAGGCTTTTTAGAATAACACATTTGAATGTATCCCTCTAAATATGCATGAAAAAAATTACTGCTTCAGTCTCCCCTACTGCAACAGCATTGGATACAAGAAAAAATAAGTTCATGTATTTACTGGTCCAGAACAAAAGAAGAGATAATAGTCTTTTTTCACCTGAATTCTTCTGATAAACCTTGATATATTCAGCTGTAAACTAGTCTATGCACACACACACACAAACAGGTGAAAAAATTAAAAAACATAAATAGAATAAAGCACATTCAACTTGTCTCCACTCAGGTAGGTTTTCCATGTGTAAAGTCATTCTTCTGATATTTGGACTACTTATTCATGTTAGCTGTTTCTTACTTTGTCCATTTGAAAGTATGGATAAGAATTCTTAACTACTTCATACACATCATGAGGATTAATGGTTCTAAGAGGCTTTCAGGATGAAATTTCTTTCAAGTATAAAGCATCATTAATAATAAAGAAAAAGGAAATTAAATCTTAGCATAAATATCCTTGCACATGATGAGGAATTGGTGTACTGATGAACATAATTGGCATTTCACATTTATGACTGTAAGGCAGATTTTATAGTACCACATTATAATTCAATCCAGGTGCACGAATGATACACATAATGAAACTTACACCTCCTATACCTAAATATACATGCATAGAACATACACAAGTTTTACATGTTTTCCACAATGTTAACAATAAGAGAATTTAATCTCATGAATAAATTATAGTTAAGTTAAAACTGCTTCCACATCTTCAAAATCAAAAGGCAAGTTAGGTCAACCATAAATATTATACATGCAATTTTTGGTATAGTTCATACTTTAATGCCTCTCAAAAATCCTTGAGGGTTAATGTATAGTAAATAACTATTCTGTACAACCATGAAAAGTGATATTCTGATATTATAGGATATTATTTAGAATATGAAATTTAAAAATTCATATCATAAAAATATGCAATAATAGTTTTGCTAGTAATAGTTATATTTTTCAAATGAGGCCCAGTGCCATGATCACTTAAGATGATAGTTTTTAATTCTTGCCAGTATATAAGAAGCAATCTAATATGCAAAGACACATGTAGATATTTGTATAAGAAGTATAATTAATTTTGGTATGTTTAAATAAGATGGTATTTTAATCAAAACATACATTTCAAAACAATTCTCTGTGACTCTTTTGATTCAGGAGCTTAGAAATGATAACACTGATGAGAATGTGGATAGTAAAATATCAGAACTGGCAGCACACCAATTTAGAAAAGAAATTAGATTTCCCTGCAAAATAGATTAGGAGAGGAAGTAGAGACAAAGTGCAGTAGAACACAAAGACAATTCCGGCAACGACTATGAGGCTGGTGAGAAGGAGTTGCATTTCTGCTTAATGAAGTGGATGATTTAGGGACTAACTCCTTAGGTTTTAAATGGGAGGGGAGAGGAGAGAAATGTAAAATAGTTTCTAGGCAACCTGCTTTGAGATTTAAAGTATTCATGCTCAGCCTTGTACACTACAGTTGCATTTCTGTACTTCTAGAGCTCTAAAATATTTAATTGCCCTAAAAATGGAGAATATTTCAATTAAAAAATGTACAGAGACATATAATTAACAGATAGCTATTCCTGTGCTAAAAATAAAGACAACATAACACTGGTAACTTAAATTGACTCTCTAGTGGAGGCGAAGTCTAACTCACACTTACATTTGTAATCATCTAATAAATATTCATTGAGATCCTATTAGTTGCCAAGCCTTTTTCTAGGCTGTGGGCATAACCTTCACAGGTTATCCAGAGGAAGAAGATCTACAATAAAGAAAAAAAAAAAAACAATGAGAAAGTTACATATAATATAACAGGCTGCTGGGTGTTACAGAGAGAATAAAGCAGGCAAGGCCGCTGGAGGTTCCCAGGTTGGGGATGAGGTTGAAATATTGATATAAATGGGTAGTCAGGGAAGAACTCACTGAGAAAGTGATACGGATGAAGGAGGTGTGAAAGAGATGAGGGTGCAAGACTCATGGGTGTCTGGGGAAATTGTTTCCAGCTGGAGCTTGCTAACACAAATGTCTGGAGGCCAGAATGTCTCAACCTCTCCAGGAACAACAGGGAACGGATGCAGGGTAGTGAGGGGGGGAGGGAGCAGTAGTAGAAGAGACAGAAAGAAAAAGAATCAGATCAGATAGAGCCTTGTAGGCCACTGGAAACCTTTGCTTTTACTCTGAGTGAAACAGGGGGCGTTGGATACTTTTGAACACGTGACGTGGTTTAACTGGAAAGGATCACATAAGAATATGTGTGTATGTGTCTATTTCATATATACACATTATACAGTGTTTAGATAATTGCTAAACTCATGTTTATGTCCTTGCTTATTTTAAAAGTGTGAAATCACTTCCATTATGCCTTATATAAAAGGGTCATATTCTGTATAATAGGTATCTTGCCTTCTGTTTTATTAATACTATTTTTAATTGAAATTCATAATTGTATACAGGTGGACAGGGAGGTATCTTATCTTCTTAATTTGATCTCTTGTTTAAAACAATTTCAGCAACACACTATATGAAATTGGAGCACGGGGCTGTGGCAGAAACCACTAATTTCCCTTTATCCATTCTGCTTTTTGCTCATAGTAGTAAACTAGCTGGCTGTGCACATTGTCACTCAGAGTATGATTGTATTTCCAAGACTCCTTTGCAGATAGGTAAGACCCTGTGATTAATTTCTGGCCAATGATATATAAGTGGCAGTGTCCTATCACCACTTCTGAGATCCATTGTAAAGAAAGTACTGGCATACGCAATTTGTTCCTGAATATCCCCCTGCTTCTCCATTCTGTTAAGTGACAGCAACATTCCATGATTGCTCTTCAAGCTTCCTTGTTCACTTTAGTTTTATCTCTCTGTACACTTAAAAGTGTGATGACAATATTGTTGTTAAGAGTGTGGGCAGTAACGCAAGAATGCCCTGATTCAAATCCCAGTTTTGCAACTGCGGTAGCTGTGTGATCTTTGGCAAGCTGTTTAACTTCTCTCTGCTTAAGTTTTATCATCTGTAAAATGCTGTTGTTCTGAGAAGTATAACTTAATATGAGTGCTGGAGCACAGTAAGCCCCCAATGCCATTTTACTTATTTTTATTATCTGATTTATTAGAATAGACACTTCCATCTTAATATTATAAATTAGTCCCAAAATGTAAATGCTTTGAGAATCAGACAGTTAATTTCATACTTTCTTTTCAAAGAAGTAGGAAAAAAGAGAGGTTTGCCTGAAATATTCTTTTTATTTGTTTTCAAATGCAGAATATGCAGACATAACTGATTTTCCATCAGACTTGGTCCAATTTCTACTTTGCAATCAAGTTCTCAAAAATCTGCTGTTGGACTGTTACCAAGCACTACAACAATGCCAAGCACGTAATAGTTGCTCAATAAGTATTCAAGAGTAAATACATGAAATTATAGAACACTTAGAATTGTTAAAATCTCAAGGAGTTACAGTCTTAAGCTATACTCTGTGTCTTCAGACCACTAAACAAAGCCTTTCCCAGAGTCAGACCTACTAAAATTTAGATGCAACTACTTCTGGAAAGTGTTAGTATAGGGAGTATAGGTATTCCTGAAATAAACCTGAAAAAATAAATAAATAAGTACAAAGAGAAAAAAATAATATTATTATATCTTCACCCAGTGATTATGACTTCTAGCATCCTATGGTAGGGCTACCATCCAAACACAGACAAAGACCTAGAAAAAAATATACAAAAAGCTTTTATTTTAATGCTGTTGGGGTGTAAGCTTCAATTAATGTGCCTAAACAATGTTATTGCTAGGGAATGGCCAACTGGTGAACCAGAACTTAAAAGACTCAATTTACAATACACCTAGAAGGTAGATGGGATAGAGCTAAAAATTAATGATGAAGGCAAATCTTTTTGGCAAAAATAAATAAATAAGAAACACTTGGGCCTGTGAAATGAGATAGGGAGTTTCAAATTATGGAGTTATAAATTATGGAGTTTCAAATTACAAATTAAAAGGATATTGAAGGATCAAAAGTAACAAGGTATGTACAAGTAGTTTGGCCTCTGGCCAACTACCTCATCTTTAAATAAAGACAGTGTCTACCCCTAAGAGAGTTTATGGTAATTTAACTAGATACTATGTGACAAACAATCCTCAACAAATCTGGTTGTATAGGAAAGGAAGAAACATAATGAACAATTTCAACCTCTCTTAAAGAAAATAATTCCATGATTATTTAATTAGCACTGGAAACTAATAGTAGAAAAATGAAAAGAGTTACAACTTAAAAGCTGCTTGATTTTTTAAAAAAATGATATATTATGTGTGATTATCTTCTTACTTTAATAACTAACTTCTGATAAACTACCTAACTACAGGAGTGCAAAGAAATAACAGAGATTAACAATAAACATAATTATAACACTAAACATAAACCTGCTAATCTCCTTTAAGATATAAGACAACAAGACTATTAAAACTGTAGAGGATATAAAATGTCATCTGAGAGTTAAACTGTAAAAGCAAGACACCATGGATCCTAACTGAGATCGCCAACATCACCTTAAAGAGATAGAATGACAAGGAACACAAAGAAGTGCCATTTCCAGGTGAAAACTAGAGCCCCTCAGAGCACTATCTGGGGAGAGCATATTCTTTGAGAGGAAATCAACTATTCAATCTTCATGACAATCTGTCTGCCAGCATAGATGTGAACATTGGAGTCTGGGACCAGGAAGTCTTTAAGTTGTTAGGTCTTGTTCTGATTTCCAGCTAAGAGCAACATTCTGTCAATGTACTCCCCGTGGAGTTTGCCTAAAGGAAGAGATTATGCTGGTCTTCAAGCCACACTATTTTCTTTTCATTTGGTGCTTTTATCATTTAAGCTAAGAAACTAGCATTCTTCTTTTTAAGATCAGTCTCTTGTCATGTTTGCTGTGTTGATGTTCATCATTTCAATAAACTGTGAGACAAAGACAAGGTCAGGTTTTAAACCCAGAAGATGGAGGATTGAGCCCCTGATCATGCCAGACCACCTTCCCCAAGCTCCTCCCTCAACCATCCACTTCTGTTTTAAAAACAGACCCAATGTATAAAAAGCCTCAGTTATTATATTTTTATACTAATCATTTATTGCTCACATACTTTTACAGCCAAAAGACCAACTATAGTTGGTTCAAGTTGATTTTCTTAGCAAATACAAGAAAAAAATTATTTTAGTGAAATGATGACAGTCAGTAAACCATATCATATTATAATTATAACAGATACATTAAATAAAAGAAAAGTAAGCATGATAAGTTTTCTATTTAGAAAATTAGCTGATGTGGTATGTTGGAGAAGAGGAAGGTCATAGAGAGGAGACCAGTCAGAAGTTAGGGTGTGGGCATCTTTGAAGTGCATTGTACTGCTTACTACCTTCCAGGAAGGTGTTGTACTGGGTAAGTCATCTGTACTTGATGACCTTTGAGGTCTTCCCCAACCCCCAAACTTTGGTGAAGCTGATTAAGAGCCATAAGGAACTGATCATTATCAGGGTTGGAGAAAAGGATTGTATTTAGGTACTTTTAGTATGTGAGACTCAAGCACAAAAGCTGACTGATAGATTAAGTAGAAAATGAGTTTATTATAAGGATATTAAGTAGCTCAAAGAATGCTGAGAAACCTATTAATAGATAATTATTAACAGGTTCCCAGATGAAATTCCAGTAACTGTGCTAAAAACCTAGCTATCAAGTTGACCTGATGAGATTAACATTCCTCTCCCACTGCATCGACTGGATGGCAGGTGAAATGCAACAAGCATCAGTGCCAGGAACTCAAGTTTAATACCATCACTACCTATGTGCCTGGATCTTGACCTTATAATCATTGGCAAGCACCTCTGCCATTGCCACTAACCAATACATAGGATTCTGTATGGAGTAGCCTCCTAATGCAGTTTGCTTATTTTTGAATCAGACTCTCAAACAAGTCTATTTAGTTGTTACAGCCAGGTCCTAGACACAAAGAAGAGTAGAGAAGCTGGATTTTTTTTGCTTCTACCTGGTGGAGGCAGGACTCAAAGGACAGACATTTCCCCAAACATAGCAAATGTGTTCAAAAATGATAAATATTCCAGAAATGAATGCTAAATTCTACTATAAAGAAACATTTTAGAATTCAAATTTTAATATTGATTGGAAGTGGTTGGTAAGATGTAGCAAAGGAGAAGAGGGAGAGAGTACACGCAGGAGTGCCATGTGTGCAAGAGTGGTTGTGTACGCCAGTGTTTGAATGTTTTTGTTTCCTACGTACAGTGTATTGAGCACAGAGGCCAGTTCATCCTTCTTTAAACACTTATTTGTGGAGGATTCACCATATACCAGAAATCACACAAGGCACAAAAGATACAGAGAAAAATAAGGTAAGATCTCTGTCCTACCAAAGCTCAAATGTGATAAATCCTATGATAAAATTAAATATTAGTAGTATGAAAACAAATGACAAGGTATCCTATCTATCAGAAACAAATGGTGAGAAAGAATTCTCTAGAAAAAGTAATATCTGAAGGACATTTTAAGAGACGGCCATAACCAAATAAAGAATTTGAGAAGAAAAATCATTGATCTTGTTGGGTGTGGCAATCTTGTTCTGTGTTCTCAGTTCTTAGTGTGCTTGTGGCTGAAGAATGACAGACACACCAAAGTAAGGCAAGCACGAGGTGAAATTTATTGACAGGGAGCAAGATAGGATTATAGAGCAAGAGCACAATATAGGTTTACAGAGCAAGATACATATGCCACAGACGATGACCGGACCCCTTGTGGTAGCAAAAAGAGAGAGACTGGTTATGGTCTGGGTCTTGTTTTATAGTGTCCATATAGGAACCTGCCTCATGGCTTAGACATCACCATGGGACCACTTTGGACAGTTAGGAGTTAAATGACCTGAGTCTTACTATACATGCGGATCTCTCATGAGCATCTCTGAATGCCCACTTAGCAGGGGTAAACCACAACAGGACCCACTTTCATCCTTAGGACACCTGGAATCTCTCGTTATCTACCTGACAATTTAAGATCTGTAGCTACTAATTATTTTGTTTAATTAGTATCATTACTTTTGAACACTGTACTTAAAAAAATAGAGAAAATGATAATAGATTCACTAGTTTTATTTTTTTTCCAAGGCAACCACAAAAATAGTTTTCTTCCTATGACCTTGTAAGGAAAATATAAAACATAAAAATTATAAACCAATAAACATAGATATAATCTGTTTTACAAGAATTGAGTATAGTGTATATAAATTGAATTTAAAGACTGGCTTATGATCAAATAGTATTTATTGCACTTAGGAATGTCTAATGTTGAAGAAAACAGAGAAAAGACTTAATATAATAACATTGAACAACACCCACTAGTTATTAAAGTAATGAATCTCATCCTTATTATTTAGTGATGCTTTTTAAAAAATTATTAATCTGTATTAGTTAAAATAATATAGATTAACAAAACAACAAAGGGACTTTTTTAAACATACGAATTTATTAAGTCTGCCTTTTTCAACCTCAGAAGTCCTACTTTTTAAAAATAACCTTTCTTTTTTCTTTAGTGAAACTCAGTTCAAGTGTTCAGACTGCACTGAGGTGTTTCTTCAGCATCTTACTGCTGCACCTTCCACATGAATATTTTCTAATCGTGCCAAAGTGGTATAATAATCTCTTTTCTCCACAACCCCAGACCTCTCCTTTATGGCTGGATCCTACCATTAATTGTGATAATCACGTGCTAGCTGCCCCAGACACCTGGCTTTCCTCGAAGTGCTTTAAGGTTCTTTGCAAAGCAAGGTCTCCGATACCTGCCAGAGGTCAACCCAGATCTGGACCTTAGATTACAAATAAATTAATTAAAAAGCCTCAACCTACTAAGAAAATTATGTCACAGCCTATAACAATTCAAGTGTATAACCTGAAAAATCTATGGATTTAAGGCTTGAGAATTGCTTTTATCAGTTTTACAGGGTGAAAGGGGCCACCTGTACTTCAGTGCTGAAATGAAGATGTCCTAAGGAGGGGTAATTAATTATCAGCTTCGGGGAGTCAGAGACTGAAAAAAGTGTTTTATTACAAGATGTTAACAAGCAGAAATCACATGACTAATAATCATAATCAACATCTTAAGAAAGACATCTTGCAAAGCTCTTCTTAAAATTAAATTTCTAATGATAATAATGGGAAAAATAAGCATCTCAACTATGCTTAAATTTAAATTAAATTAAACTTAAAAAGGTTAAATGATCAAATGCTAATCAAATACTCTGTAACCTGGGATATTTGTATCAGCTATTGGAAAGCAATAATACCATTTTTAGAAATCCAGTTTAAGAGAAACAAACAGGAAGAAAAAAGAATTAAAAACATACCAGTTTTAAACATATTGAAATGCACTAGAATAGGCATAAAAAAATAGAATCTTCAAAAGAACAAATACTGTCTTTTCCACTGGAAGTGAAGTCTAGTTTCTTATATTATTTTACTGTTTCTTGTTATTTAACATTCAAACTTTCAAACACTTATTATTTAAATATCAG
Source organism: Lepilemur ruficaudatus (assembly GCA_963574885.1). Taxonomy (NCBI): domain Eukaryota; kingdom Metazoa; phylum Chordata; class Mammalia; order Primates; family Lepilemuridae; genus Lepilemur; species Lepilemur ruficaudatus. The sequence goes on from CAUYRT010028461.1 coordinate 28,890, forward strand.
TCAATGCTATAAGGATAACCCTGGTGTTATCGTTATAGAGGAAGTTGAATTTAACTGCTGAGTTCACTACACTATTCTCAAAATAGAGTGCTTTTTCCTTCCCTATAGATGGCTTACCTAGATTCCTCATTCACTTCAAAATAGTTGACTTCAAAAGGATTGAATTTAGTTAACCCGCAAATGTGAGTGACAGCTTCAAGGTGCAGCTGAGGAATTAGTACAATTAACCAATCATTGAAATAGTGGAGGTGTCCATGGAGCATCAATTAATCACTTTCTTGTTTAAAAATGTTCCATCTCTCTCTCAAAATACCAATTGAAATGAGCATATTTAAGTCACTTTTAACACACAATTTAAAGTGATCATTAACTCAAAGATAATGTATGTGAATTTTATCGCAAAATGAGGCAAAAGTAAGTTGATTCATCAAATAAAACTGCCTGAGTTTTGCTCCAGGAAACGAAGCAATTCTCACAATTTAGCTGTTGTTATCTAGGTATTAGGAAGATAATAATCAGATTGAATCACTGTAAGAAGTCAATGGAAGAGAGCCCCACCCAATATACCCAGGAGTTTTTGCTTTTTCAGTGGGAAATTTTAAACTGGTGACTTTTAAGGACATATGACATAGCTGAATGAAAAAAAAAATGGTCAAATTATGAAAAGCAGACATTATCGAGCTAAGATACACTTTTTAGACTGTTAAATCTTATTTAATCATCTCAGGCTCTATTTTCTTTTTTTTTTTTTTTAGAGACAGATTCTAACGCTGTTGCCCGGGCTGTAGAGTGCCGTGGCATCAGCCTAGCTCACAGCAACCACAAACTCCAGGCTCAAGCGATCCTTCTGCCTCAGCCTCCCGAGTAGCTGGGACTACAGGCATGTGCCACCATGCCCGGCTAATTT
>CAUYRT010028462.1:0-39357 GCA_963574885.1 Lepilemur ruficaudatus
GCATAGATTCTCCATGGCATAGGATGCAAATTTTTTGTTCATTTGCAGGACAGAATAAAAAACACACACACAAAAATAAAAAGCCACTCTGATTTCCTGGAGCCCAAGTTTAGCTCCCATTAGGGAGTGGCAGGTTGTTTACTTCTGGGTGTCAGGAGGGGTGCTGTGTTGGAAACCTTTGAGCCCACTGTAAGCAGAGTGAAACTGAGGTAAAAACCCAGTTCTGAGGCAGAGGAGGTCACTAATGACCAGGGGCCACAGGGCATTTCAGGAAGAAGCTGGCATCTGAGATGGGCCTTGAAGAGTGGGTGGATTTTGACAGGTGGCGACCCACAGGGCAAAGGCAGAGCAGGAAGGGCCTCTCCAGGAAGGAAAAGGTGGTGGCAAAGGTGAAGTCACAAGAAAGCAGGCTGAAGAGCAAACAGTTTGGCTCCAGAGGGGAGCAGAGCCGTGTGGGCCATGGTGGTGGAGGAAGCAGGGAAGAGGTTTGAGGCCATGCAGGGGGACCCAAAAAGGCAGGTTAAAAGTACACCTGCTGTTGAGGGGTTCCTGAGAGGGGGAAGTTACAAGTTCAGGCCCAGGTCCTGGAGGTAGAATGCTGACTTCAGACTGAAGAGGACTCCCATCTTGCCCACTTTCATCCTGAGACTGGAACATCAGTTTTTCCATCTGGAAAATGGGATCACAATAGAACCCATTTTGTGAGTATGTCCAAGTGCTCCATAAATGATTGTTATTATAATAAGAACTATAATAATAGATAATTTTCATACATTATATGGTTCTCAAGACTAACTACTAAAGCTGTGAGAAATCGAGAGGGAGCCAGATGAGCTGTGAGCCAGGACTGCCAAGAGAAGAAAGACGCCAGGGCAGGCATCTTGCTCCACTAATTGTAAGACGATCTCAGTTATTCACTAAGACAGAGTTTCTGCAAGCCACAGCCTGCTGGCTTCCTATATAATCATCCCTGGAGAACAACAGAACCTCATTTTTAAAATCTCTTCTGAGTTGAGTTATATCTTCAGAATGTTCTCCCTCCCTCTACTCCCGCATAAGACACTCAGTCTTGGGGGTAGCCCTGGGAGCACTTGGAGGACAGCCTTGAGGGGCTGGGGCCGCAGAGGAGGCACGGGCAGGAGGACACCCCATCCAGGACCCCCTGGGCATCAGTGAATGGGGACTATGGGCAGAATCACCTGTTTGCTTCCTTTAGCTTTGACTTTCGCAGACACCGGCGTCTCCCCTGTGCCTGTCTTCTGTGTCTTCTGGGTCTCTGCCCAGCTGCTAGTGACTGGGGTTTTCCCAAAATCAAGGGCTGGGTCCGGCGTTCAGGCAGCCAACATGACTGCAGGGTCGGCCCTGCAGGATGGTGAACCCCATCTTCAAACCCCCTGTAGGACCTTGCTTCTGCTTCCTGCAGACCCCTGGCCTACCCTCTCCCTGTCTATCTTCCTTCTCACTTCCAATCTCCATGGAGAAGGACAGTGCTCTGTTTTCCTCGTCACTCCCTGGCCTCCATCCTCAGCTGGCCTCTCTTGCTGGGGTCCCCCGGGTTGCTGGCTGGATCAGAGTGTGCCCAAGGTTTCTCTGCCTTCATCTCTCTGCATCACCCCATGCGGCTGAGAACAGCCTTTTCCTCCACCCCTTCTCCCTGCCTTGCCCTCAAGGGTTTGCTGTCCCCCAGCTCTTCCACGTCTTGCAATTTTTTTCTCTTCCTTCACTCATGCCTCCTTTTGGCTTCTGCACCCCAGAATGTAATCTTTCTCCACATCTCCTGATTTTTCACTTTTTTCTCCTTTGGAGACCTCTGCTGTACCCACTTCTTTAAGCCATGCTCACTGTGATCCCAACTTCACCTCCCTAGCTGCCACTTCTTTCTGGAGGCTTGATTCTGCATCTCCAGCCTATTGGAGCACACACACCCCGTGCCTTTGGGGCACTAGGAGGACAAGCTGCACTTTCTCCCAGCTCTTCCCATCTCAGGACTGTCACTCTAGCACTTTCTTTTTTACCTGACCACGCCCCCATGTTTGTTCTCAGCTCACCACCAGCATTCTCAACCCTGTCCTGTTTTTGCTGCACTTTTCCTACAGCTGGAAGCCCCGTTATTCCGTCTCGGAGCAGCCTTTCCTAGACGCCCTGATTCACCTGCTGTGCTGACTTGGATTCCTGCCTCCAGCATCTTCTCACCTCACAAATCTCTACAGCACTAACCACCCACCAGATGAGCACTTCTGCCTCTTATTTAAGCATCTAGACTTTCCCTGGAGGCTCCTCTAGGCCTCAGCCTTCCCCTAAAATGAATGAATGAACCTGTTTCCTGTTATCTGACTCAGACTGCTAGTTCTGCCCTGGACATATGGCCTCCAGTCATTTGTTGACAAGCCTGTCTGCCCAGGAAAATGCCAGCTCCTGGGCGGTGTGTGCTGTACGTGTTCATCTCAGTGCCCCAGCAAGCAGCTGGTGCAGGGCCCGCAGTCTTAGGCACACAGGAAGTGCTTGAATGGATAGACAGAACTGCATGATCTGATGGGATCATGTATGGACCCCAAACTCCTTAATGGCACCCCACTGCCTGCAGGATGAGGTCCAAGCTCCCATCTGGGCAGCTGGGGGCCTCCAGTGCCGACCTCAAACAGCATCTTTGTCCTCCAGCGCACTCTGGCCCGGCCGGTCCATGGTGCTCTCAACTGCCACTTGAACTCACCTGGGATGTCACCCCTCCGAGCTTTTTCTCCTGCCTTTGCTGCCCGCCAGCTTCTCGATTAATACCTGTTGAAACAAAGACCCAGCTCGAGTGCCTCCCCTCCCATGACACATTTCTTAAATTCCCCTCCTCAAAATCGTGGGCCAGCCCCTCCCCGTGAGTGCTTTTTGCACAGTGTGCCTTTTCATGCCCTTGTCACTGGCGCTTCTTCTCCTCCCTGAGGAAGTTAAACACCTTCAGGACCATGGACCATTCACGTTTTTAAATTTTATTTTGTTTTTTGTGAATAGGTAAGACATTTGCATGATTCAAATGCCTGCCCAAAACATACAAAAAAGTCCACTTTATTCCCCACTTCCTCCAGACCCACTTTTATCAGTTTCTTTTGTATCCTTTCATGCAAATGCAAATAAGAGCACATGGTCTCTTTTCTCCTTTTCTTACCCCAAGGCAGGGTGCCAAGCACACTGTTCTGCACCTGGGCGTGTTCACTCACTCCAGCAATCTTTCCACAGCAGCACACAAGGAGACTCACAGTCTTTGTTAACAGCTGCATAGTGTTCCACTGTCTCAGGTACCAGAGTGTATTCAGCCTTTGAACGGTGTCCAGTCTTTTGTCATTCTGTGGTCACACAGATATGCATCTATGGGATAAATTCCAGAAGCGAGATTTCTGTGCCCGAGGGTATATGCATTTGTAATTTGGTATTAATAATACTGCCAAATGGTCCTCTCAGGTGTTGTGCCATTTTGTAGTCTCAACAGCCAATAGTAACTTTTTTTTTTTTAAGAGACAGGGTCTCGCCCCCTTCCCCAGGCTGGAGTGCAGTGGTGAGACCACAGCTCACTACAGCCTTGAATTCCTGGGCTGAAGTGATCTTCCTGCCTCAGCCTCCCAAGTAGCTAGAACTATAGGCGCACACCACCACACCTGCTCCAACAGTAACTTTTTTCAGCCAATCTGTTAAGGGATAAATGGTATATTACCACATTTACATTTTGCATTTCTCTTCTTATGAATGAGGCCAAACATCTTTTGACATGTTTAAGGCCTTTTGTAGCCCTTTCTCTGCGAAATATCTTTGCTCATTTTTATTACGGATTGGGTTGTGACCCTTTTCTCAGTTTCCAGGAAATCTTCATGTATTAGAGAGATTTGCACTTTATCTGTGACATAGGATACCAATATTTTCCCCAGTGAGCTAGCCCAAGTGTATGATGTGAGCTATGGCTCTGCCTTTCTTCAGGCCACCTGGTAGAAGAACCACTCAGAACTGCACTCTGAGCTTGACCGTCACCAGAGCTCTCTCAGCCTCTGATCCTGCCATCCGTGCCATTCCTCCACGTATAAGTGATTCACCAGGTTTTTATTCTAAAAAGCCTCTTCAACCATGCTGTTCTCCAGTCTAAAACTTTCAGCACTCCTCCACCCCTACTCTGCAGCACCTATGGTAAAACATTCCACAAATGACCCAGGATCAATGTCAGAGGCAGAGAAGTTCCCCTTTCTCACTTCTGACCAATCACGTCATTCTGCTCAGGGAGGAATCCTTCCCTTCCGTGAACTACCGGCCTGTCTTAGGGAGGTAGCAGAGTGAAGTGGTTTGTACTACTCATGGCAATAATATTTATTATTTAGTCTTGCCACGTACCAGGCACTGTTCTAAGTACGTTATATGTCTATGAAGCACTTAGCACAGGGCCTAGGTTATATGTGTTTAAAAATTATTACTATCTGCACCTATAGCTTCATCTTGCCTTGCTTCCCTATATGAGGTCTCTATTTCTAATACTAGTCTATTAGCTATAGGTGGAACACGTTAGAGTTCAAAAATTGTCTTCAGGCCTTTCACGGCCCTAATGAAATCCTGTTCATCAATAAGGCTGACAACATCTGAACCCAATGATCAATGTAACCATCACAAAAAGAAAAACAACCAGACCTTATGTGTCTCTGTATGATGCAATAGGAAGCCCCAGACCCAAGGAGTGAAACGGAATCTGATCAAAACTCTAGATATAATCACTAAGGTACAGGAAGTATAAAATAAAAGTTGTTATTAAATGACCTCATGGAAATGCAATTAACCAAATCCAAAATGTGGAAAATTCCATGAAATTTTGGGTCCATGAAAGTGACCCAATTTATTCAATAAATAAACGGAAATTTAAAGAAAGAATATATAATACATAAAAGTAAAATTAAAATAAATAAGAGTCTTAAGAGATAGATTGACCAATGGAAAGAGTTAACCTTGTTTGAATCCGGATTCAAACAAATCGACTGTAAAGACTCATTTATTGATCAATCACAGAAATGTGAACACATAAAATGTTATAAAATATTAATAAATTATTGTTAAATGTTTAGGTGTATAGTGGTGTTTTGTTTTTTAAAAACCCTCGTCTCATAGTGATACACCCTGGACTATGTTCTGATGAAATGGCATCTGAGACTGACTTCAACATAATCCAGCAAATGTACACGATGCACACCAGTACATTTCTTACACATGCTTAGTGTATCAGAAGCTGCTCAAGGTCAGGAAGCAAGTCCTACATCCGTCTAGGAGGCCTTGAGTGTACATTTTCCAGAAGGCATATGTTGAATTTCCTGAGAATAGAGTCACATTAGAGCAGGAACATTCCTTGGTTTCCAAATGTCCCTCAGTTTGAAGGTTGGGTGAGTTGGGTCATCACATGAGTGTGGTGAGATGATGGCAGTCTGATGAGACTTAGCATTCTTGGTATTTATTGAAAACATTTTCAAACCTATCTTTGGCACCTAGTCTCCTTCCCCAAAAAGGAACCTGGAAAATGGCAGTAACAAGAGCATCATTATTGTGACATTCAGCCACAATTGTGTGGGGTACAGGAAAATAAGACACCGTGTCATCAATTTAAAATGGTTTTTGAGACTTTTATTGTTTTGTTCTCAAACATGGTTGAACTCTAATGGCTCTCCAAAGACAAGCCAGAGTTAATTGTTCCGTTTCTTTCCTAAATGCTAACTTCCTGCTCACCTGCAATTTACAGATTTACAATTCCTGCTCACGTACAATACATAGATCTAAAGTTTGAGGCTAAGTCTATTCATGTAATATGAAGCACAGTTCTCTAGCCCTGAATCTATCACCAAATGTGCAGAGGAAACCCTGAAAAAAACCTGTCCATCAATGCTTCCAAATATTATCTGTGGGGAGAATTCTTTTTAGACTTCCCTTCCCAAATTATCTTTCTTAAAGAGCTGGCCTGCCTTCTCTTCAGATGCAGAACTGTATAATGCATCGTGCCCGCCCCCATTTTATCACATGATAATTATATTGGATATCATTGCTGGAGTATTTGCTTCATCATCCTTTTGTTGATGAAGACTTTACTATTTTATTTTTATTTTATTAGCCTTATTGATATTGAAATGTAGTGACACACTGACATAAAATAAGACTGATACTTAGAATTTTTAAGGAAGTCTGACATGTGTAGTAGCTGCCAGATGCTACTGGTTATGATGGTGAAAGATGTCAGGTTTTGATGTATTGGGAGGCAAAAAGACGAGTGATGGCCTGGTATTTTGAAGAGAAGTGCTCCCACTATTAATAACGGTCTTGCATAAACCCCCCCACATGTGGATACATGTTTTCTCTGGAATGGGACATTGGCCATCCCATTCCTTTGTTTTCCTCATCTCTAGACTCACAATTTTGGGGAAGGTCACTTTGAACACAAAGAGAACATCCCACTATTCCTGACAACCACAAGCAGATTCTGCTCGGAAACCACAGAGTGGCGTGGAGCTCGGACACAGCAATGCCATGACCACAACCTAAGTGCTGTCGTCCTAGGACTCCGCGATCCTTGATTCAACCGCACACATCCCCGCAGAGGTGTCCACAGACGTCCTCTCCCTGCGCCATGTGGAGCAGCGGGCTCTTGGCAGAGGAGGGCTGAGTTGTCCCACCACCAGTTGAGTATCTTGAGTCATCTCTACTCCCAAGCCGGAGCTGCCCTACACAAGAGCACCCACCGAGAAATGGCTGCCCAAGGCAGGCTGGCAACTGTGCTCAATTAATAAAAATGCTCCTGTGAGTGTCCCTTTCTTCAACAGTCCTTGGAGCATATATATATTTTCTTTAATATTTCCGGGTAGAAATAACCACCTGAAGTCCATTACACTGACAATCCAGGCCATGAAAGCAGAATTGAAACTCTGAACTTTAGAAGAGTTAAAGACATTTCTTGTGTTAAAAAAAATAGTAAATCAAAAATGAAGCTAAGACGTTTCTAAGTTAAAAAACTATTTAAAGGAAATATTTCTTCTGTACATAGAAATAGAAGGTGTTTCAGGTGCTGAACTCCCCAGGTAAGGATAGTTTTATACCCCAGTGCTAAACCCCTGAATGGAAAGAGCTTCATTGGAAATACTGGAAGACCACAGCGGCCACAGACATAGACCAAATAAACAATTAAAGGGAGATAAGAAGGAGACAGCGCAGTCACTTTCAAAAACACTGGCTTTTTATTGATAAAACATTTTTATCTGACCAGTCTTTTGGCCACATACGCCAACTGAAGTGGGCAAAAAAGGCCAACTTGGATATTTAGCCCCCATAGGAATACAAATACAGCTGATGATCGAACCTCAAGGTCGTAACAAGATTTGCCAGGCCTGTTGAATGCAGTGGCTCAGTTGTGGGTTTAAAAAATAAAAATCGTCTTGTGAAAGTACTTTAATCTTTGAAAATGTCCACGGAGTTTGTACACCAAATTTCCCTAAGGTGTAGAGCATTATCTAAAGGACAAGCAATCCTCTTGCCTGGCCAGGTACCCAGCAGATCTTTCACTTTCCTTTTCCAATTAAAGGAAAGACATGTACTTGTCCTGTCTTGTGTTGGACGTTGGAAAATATTGCTGCTTTTACAGGTTGCAAGGACTCTGGACTCCTAAGTGGCCCTCGCACCATGACGTCTGGCTGTAGCCAGAGGAGATCCTCACTGCTAATTCTGGACAGGACAGTGAATGTTAAAGGCTTCACTCTCCTTTATCTTTTTATGTAGTAGATGTGTTTGGCCTCACCTCTGTCTCAGGTGACGATTCACACCAACCTGGTAGGAGTAAGGTGGGATCACAGTACCTGAACCTAACCTTGTTCAGAAACTTTTAACCAGATATGGCTATGGCCAGCAAACTCGGGCTTTTGCAGTGGCAGCCTCAACCCCCAGAGACAACTGCCTGTGTTCATTAATGCTGATGGCCCGAAAACCAGTGACCGCTCAAGCCCTTGCTGAAGAACCCCCCCTCACACCCCATGATGCTCTCCAGAGGCCTCTATTTGAAATAATTTATAATCTTTGGTCTGGTGGCTTTGTATCGCTGAGCCTAATGACTGTTTCTATTTAAATTTCAGATGCTTAATTACAGTGGAACACTTCAACACCATTAAATTAAAACAAGCTACTAGCTTGTTCTTGATCGCGGCCTGGCACACTTCCAAATGACGTTTACAGCAATATCAGATATTTAATTCATACCACACATTTTGCTAACTTCAGAACAAAATGGGAAAATGCCTTCCACAAATCCACTTGTGAGCTAGGAATGCTTCCACCAGGGAAACAGTTTGGGCAGCCTGTCTCATCTGCTAATGAGATTTTGGTGTTTCTCAGAGACCAGAGTCTTTTTTGCTTGGGGAATAATGATTTTCCAATTTGGTTTTCATAAGGACTGCTTATATTACATTTTGTGAAAACTAATGAAATTACGTATTTCTTGTAATCATGGTCTTATTTACAAGCCTATTATTTGGACTTGGCAAATGAGCAGACATGCCATTAATCCCCTGTCTTTTGGTGCAAAAAGCAAGCTTTTTAGGTGTCACAAAACCCTGCAACACAGGTACATATATTTTAAGGGAGTTAAAGGCAACATAAGGCCCCTGTAAGAGAATATTCTTTGGGAATGGATGTTAAGAGTTAGTTTGTGTCTTTACAACATCAGTCATATGGGTATTGTTTGCATCTGACAGTTTTTCTTTTAAGATTAATGTGCTTATGAAAACCTTGTGCGTTACTCTACGAGGCAAGCTTGAAATCCATCAGCATTACCATCGGAATGACACAATGCTGGGAGAGCAAACCAAATGACAAACAGAATCTGGTTTTCAGAGGCCAGTGTGTGTTGAAGAGAAATGATCTGAAGCCAAATTTGGCCTCCTTCCAGAAATTCCTCCTGCTACACTGTTGGCACAGCCCACAAAGGGGCGGGGGCTGGAGGGCAGAGGACATGGAAGGGGAGACAGCACCGTAGGGAGAGGGGAGTCGGAAGGGAGCATGATTGATTGGAAAACTGGGTCTTTATAGCAAACAACAGTCATATGTAAAACCCAGTCATGGTAAAAAAGAAAAAGAAAAACTTTGTGAAAAATGGTACTTTTTCTGGATCATTAGGGAAAGTCATTTCTAGCATCACCATTTGACATGCAGTTGGTGATGTCCAGTTGAAATACGTGTTGGGAAAGTTCAACATCTGGTTGGATTTGAGAAATAAGAACAAAAGGGGGAGCAGTGGCTTTAGGGGAGGAGAATTGCAAAGGACCTCAACTGTGTAAGGAGCCTTCACGTTTTGCAAAGGAATGCCTGGGCTCATGAGAAGAGGAGGGGGAATTGTGGTGTGGTCTCTAGGCCAAGAGGAAATCAAATCAATGTCCAGCTTGGGAAATCAGGCTGCTGTCTGTGGAAGCCAGAGACGCATCAGGCACTTGCAGGGCTCAGGACGAACAATCACATAAAGATGGAAAATGGATACCAGGCCCGGCAGAGGGGCTGGGGGAGGCCCCACCCAGGCGTCCGAGCTGACAGCCCACTAAGCTGAGAAGGATGAAGGGAATTCTCACCCACCCACCCCCATCGCGTTGGCTGCCACCTTTCTTGATTTCAGACAGTTTCACTTCAGCTCAGCTTGGCCAGATCTCACTCTCTCTCTCGCCTCAGAAAGTGGGTGGCCAGAAATAGAAGGGAACAACACTTCAGAGTTTCCTCGATCTGCAGTCATTTGGAGTCCCAAATCACTTCCAAATGCGGCAGCCCAGCGCAGCGCCAAGAGATCGCACTGCCTGCAGCAACTGCACATTCGAGACGTGATGAATCGGTGGGACCCCAGGCAGCCGTTGCCAGCCAAGCGGGCCAAGAGGCTGTCACTGCCTGGGGGAGTTGAGAAATTGTGGGGTACGGCGGGGGTGTGTGTGTGGAGGGGGGAGGCTGGGTTTTCACACCATCTCAGCCCAGGCCGGCACTCAGATGCATGAACTGCTTCAAATGGATGTTGCCTCCTGTCTGGCCTAGGAGAAACCATGGAAGACCAAGTGTCTGAAACAGGCAGTAGATCCAAAGTGATGAAGATGGAAGTAGCATGAGGAGTAACCAGAGAGCAAATCCCACCAGCTGCCTGGGATCCTCTCCTAGACATCTGCATCTGGGAAGCCCCTTCTCACTCTAGGCCTTAGGAAAGTGTGTGTGCCTGGAGTTGAGACTGGCTGGCCGGAGGCAGGATTTCGCAGCAGGCTGCACGCATGCGCGCCTCTGCTCTGTCAAAGAAGGGAGCAAGGCCTGGTGGCCGAAGCTGCTGTGCGCCACGAGCCTCCTCGCGGGCTCCAGCCTCCCCTCTCGACCTCCCAGGAGTCTCATGTGCAGGACAGATGACGGTCACCCTGTGTGCATTTGGTGGGTGGGCTACTTAGACTGTCCCGGGGATTCTGAAAGCAGAAATTATTAAATGCACCTTGGCTTCTCAAGCATCCAGGGCAGATTCCTCTGGCGATCCCTTTCCTGTGGAGGTGGTCCTCATCAAAGCCGCTCTGCAGGGAGAAGCAATGGTCCGGAACTGGGGGAAACCCCTGTCAGGCTCATTTTAGTTCCATCCACACATACTGTGGGAGAGCGGCAGCCAGGTCAGGGGATACAGTGTTCCAGTCTCCCTGACACTCATTTCCAGCTGTCCCTGAGCAGGCCATTAACAGCCTGGCGCCTCCACCCCCTCATCTGCAAAATGGGAGTAATACGGTGACCACCCATGCATAAGGCACTGGCAGTGAGGAATTTAGAGGTTACAGGGTTTTAAAATCATCATCCTAGACCTAGTCTATTGACAGAACAGGGATTTTCTAAGAGTGAAGCTCCAAGTCTTGAAAAATAAATAAATGGAGCATATTTAAAAGGCTTGAGTGTCTTTGCCATGATGGTGACATGGATTTATCTTTAGTTTATTTTGGTAACTTAAAGCTCTTGAGAATTCAATCTTTCTTTCATTTTCAATAAATAAATCTTGTTTCCTTTCTCTTTCCCAGAAGCCTGCAACAGGAGCCAGTCCATTCTTCTGTGCCATAGAAAGTTTCAGAGAGGGCACTATTCTATGCAGCTTCGTCTCTTCCCTGTTAAATGTGCATTTTGGAATCCATGGGAATGCACTACACACCCCATCCTCGAGGCATCCTAAGTCTCAGTGGACCACCTAACTTATGCACTCGCTGCGCAGCCAGGATGCAGCCAAGGCACAAAGCCAGCTGTGACCCAGGGTAAGGGAACCTTCAAATCATTGGTGAGGGGTAGATTGATTGGGGCAGCCTTTGAAAGAGCAACCAGACAATGTGTCAGAGGTCTTGAAAATAGGCATCCTCTTTGCTCTGGAAATTCTCTTACAAGAACTTTACCTCCTCCCCCAATAAGTACAGGGGACCACTAGGTTACCTATAAAGAAGTCCATGGAGCAAACTCATGGCACTGACAGACTGGAGACAACTAACTGTAACTACAGTCATGCATCGCTTAATGATGGAGACACCTTCTGAGCAATGCATCATTGGGCGATGTTATTGTGGGAACATCATAAAGTGCACTTGCACAAACCTACATGGCAGGTAGCCTACTACACATCTAGGCCATATGGTATAGCCTATTGCTCCTAGGCTACAAACCTGTACAGCATGTTACTGTGCTGAGTATTGTAAGCAATTGTAATGTATTGGTATTTGTGTATCTAAACATAACTAAACATAGAAAAAGTACAGTAAAAATGCCATGTATAAAGGATAAAAAATAGCACACCTATACAGGGCACTTACCTTGAATAGAGCTTGAAGGACTAGACTTTGCTCTGGTGAGTCAGTGAATGAGTGGTGAGCAACTGTGAAGGCCTAGGACATTACTGTACACTACTGCAGATTTTATAAACACTGTACGCTTAGGCTACACTAAATTCATAAAAAATGTTTTTCTTCAATAATAAATTAACATTAGCTTAATGCAACTTTTTAATATTATAAACTTCCAAATTTTTAACTTTTTGACTCTTTTGTAATAATATTTAGCTTAAAATTCTACCATACTGTACAGATATAAAAAATATTTTCTTTCTTTATATCCCTATCCTATAAAGCTTTTTTCTATTTTTAAAAACTTTAGTTTTTTTATGTTTAAGCTTTTGTGTTAAAAATGAAAACAAAAACACACACATTAGCCTAAGCCTACACAGGGTCAAGATCATCAATATCACTGTCTTCCACCTCCACATCTTGTCCCACTGGAAGGTCTTTGGGGGAAATAACATGCATGGAGCTGCCATTTCCTATGACAACAATGCCTTCTGGACTTGCCTAAGGCTGTTTTATGGTTAACTTTTTTTTATAAGTAGAAGGAGTATACTCTAAAATAACAATGAAAAGTATATGGTAAATACGTAAGCCAGCAGCATAGTTGTTTGTTGTCATTATCAAGTATTATGTATGGTACATAATTGTATGTGCTATACTTTTATATGACTAGTAGTGCAGTAGGTTTGTTTATGGCAGCATCACTGCAAACACATGAGTAATGCATTGTGCGATGACAATACAATGGCTAGGACATCACTAGGTGATGGGAATTTTTCAGCTCCATTATAACTTTATGGGACAACTATTATTTATGTGTTCTGATGTTGACCAACACATCCTTATTTGGCCCATGACTGTACAGGAAATTGGTTAAACTATGGCACATCCATACATTGGAGTGATACTCAACCAAAATGAAAATGTCAGAAAACTAGTATGTTGTGGGAAAAAAATCAAAACAGGACTTGTTTGGGAATGGGGAGGAGAATTGGCTGGAAAGAGATGTGGGAGAACTTTTAGGTTGATAATAATGCCTTACAGCTTGATAGGGGGTTGTATTACACAAGTTTATGCATTTGTCAAAATTCTTTGAGTGTTTCACTCAAAATTTGTGCATTTCACTGCATGTAAATTTCCCTTAAACAAAGAACCATAAACACATATTGAGCTTTAGTTAATTACATGCATACTGAAGTGAACTGGTGTCTGCAACTTACTTCATGCTATGGTCTAAGTGTTCATGTCCTCCAAAGTTCATGCATTGAAGCCTAATCCCCAACATGATGATGTTGGAGGGTAGGGCTTTGGGGAGGTGATTAAATGACGGGGGGTCTTTTCTCATGAATGGAATTGGTGCCCTTGTACAGGAGACCCCAGAAAGATAGCTAGCCCTCCTACCACATGAAGACGCACAAAGAAGATGTCATCTATGAACCAGAAAGTGAGCCCTCACCAGACAAGAAATCTGCCAGCATCTTGATCTTGGATTTCCCAGCCTCTAGAACTGTAAGAAATAAACTTCTGTTATTTATAAGCTACCCAGTCTGTTGTATTTTGTTACAGCAGCCCAAATGGACTAAGATTCTTGGAATCTGTTTTAAAAAAAATGGAAGAATACAGTAATGGATAAATGAATAAACATTTAATAAAACAAATGTAGCAAAAGTTTAATTATAGAACATAATTGGAAATGCAGGTGTTTTCTGCCTGTAAATTCTTTTAACATTTCTGTTTGAAATTTGTACTAAAAATATAAGGAACAAGATGGCAGAGGATATTTAGTGATGTTCATAATGTTATTAAAATATGTTTAATTTCATTTTTGTTAAAATGTTAAAGGGGATTGTTTCTAAGTATTGCAATTAAAAACAATTTACTTATATTGACATTTTTTGACAATGTATATGTGTCAGTTTGTAATTAGAAGTTGCTTCTTATAATCCTGCTTCTCTTACTGTTCAAAGTAGAAATTGAGGCCAGTGTTGCTAGGAAGCAGAGTAGTTGGATTCTGTACCACCTACCTGTGCTATGAGGGCCACTCTGGACCTACATTGGCAGAGGATTTTCTGAGCCACAAATAAATACATATTTTTTGTGTAGTTTCTAAAGCTTCAGAGGTAAGTTGCTCAATTATAAGGAAGAGGTGATGTGATAATGCCCTTCACACTTGGATTCCAAACAGCTCCATGAAGTTAAAAATCAAATTCCAGCTCTATTTTTTTTCTTGATGTTTCCTATTGGAATGACAAAGCATGTTCAGTGTGAAGGGAAGGGTGGGGACTAGAGCTATTATAGTAAATGTGCTAAGAGAGTCTCATGCCCTCAGTAGGTGGCAAGTAGTACACCTCACAGGATAATTTGCAATTTGCACACATGTCATTTTTTGTGAATTTCCAAAGAAGACATTTGTATGATTTTCTGGACTGACATTTTAAGTAGACACTAAAAATTTCTTTTCTCTTGTTGAATTATTGATGTAAATACTTGTACCCTCTTATGTTAACTTTTAAATTTCTCTCATTTACATACAGGGAAATTCAATTTTCTTGGTATACAGTTCTATAAGTTTTGACAGATGCATACGCATGCAACTACAACCCTAATCAAGATGTACTTTCTTCCAGGAAGCACGTATATAAATATTCAAGTCTCTGGCTGTAGCAATGCTTTGGAATGTTCTCTTTTAATTCATTTTCTACCTGAAGAAATAAAGGCTACATGAAGATCATGGAACTGCCTTGCTTAAAAACAGTATTTGAAGTATTGTCTTGTGAACGTTTATCCTCTTCTGGAAACACATTAGACTGTAGGAAACATTGACAAGATTTGGGATAAGGGAAGTCGGTGTGAGCAAATAAGATGATGTTTGTGCAATATGAGTTCAAAGCGAAAATGTTGAACACAGCTAGATGATGCAGGGACCAAAAATAGTGTTTAACTGGAGCATAGATGCAGAAATAGTAGTAATAAATAGTAATGAAGGGAAATAAGCATAAATAATTGCAAGACAACTCCACCTAGAATTACAACCAAAACATCCATACCAGGCCTGGACTCTCCTGCCTTGTCACGGTATCAATAAAAGGCCACACAGGACCTGCACTAGCTGGATTTCTGGTGGGGTGGCCCTCTAGGGAGTAGGTTTTGGTGCTCTCCTCGACATCTCCTCTTTCTCTGACACTGAAGAGCAGGAAAAGAGGGTGGGAACTTATTTTGGAGAAGGGGAATGCTTCCAAGTGATTTTTTGCTAATGTGGGTATGCTTCCATCCTCTGGGCACACGAATTGTTTCTTATACTTATTATCAATACTGAAAGAGGACAGGATGCAGGATGCTATGCAAAACACAGAATGAGTCTACTTTTCTCTCTACTGGATCTGTGTCCTAAATTTATTAATTTTTAAAGTGTAGGACATATAGAAAGAGCTCTAAAATCAAAAAAGACAAGCCTCAGAAGGCAAAGGATGGGAGCAGGAAATACACCTGAAGAACACAGCAAATATGCAATGAAATGTTCTAGCCCATGCATTAAAACAACAATGTGCCAGCACAGTATTGCTATCATATCAGCAGCAATTAAAACATGGATAAGACCCAGAGTCAAAGGTGGAGGGCAAAGGGTGCTGTTGTATGATGCGATGGGAGTGTAGCACCTTTCTGAAAAACAGCTTGGTAGTACGCGTCAAGGCCATAGAAATGCGCACATGCATCAACCTGAGCAGGGCAGGCTTATGAATCTGTCCTAAGGAAAGGTCATTAATGATCTATAAAGATTCGACCACAAGGACATTCATTGCAACACAGTTTGTAGTAATAAAAACTGAACCAACTGCAGCATACGTTACGGTATTAGTGAAATTAACCATAGTACATCTGCAACAGAAAACAATACAATCACAAAAAATATGTAGTTATTTGAGGAGGAGAGAGTAAAATAATAGTGATTAAAAGTACAGGCTCCAGAATTATGCCACCTGTCTTCAAATTCTACCTCTTCTACTCACAAGCTATGTGATCTTGGTGAGTTGGTTAATGTCTCTCAGCCTCAGTTTCCACATTGTTGGATGAAGACAGTCACGACATCTTCGTAGGACTGTGTCAAGGAGTCAGTGAAACAATGCTAGAAGACGGTTGGCAGAGGACTTAACATAGAGTAAGTACTAAGAAATGTCATGTCAAAATATATAACAGTAGCACCGGCATTCACCAAAGGGAAAGATGTTCACTATAGTTAAGTGTTTATAAAGATACGTAGTTTACTAACTAGAATCAACAGACTGAGAACTTACTAAACAGAGACAGAAGAAAGAGATGGAAATATACTTGAGTTTTGCACCGCTGTCAACTTATACGGAGAAAACTGGAGGCCATGTGGACCATTTTGGCACAAATAAAATCTTGTTTATTTTACATCAAAGAATCACTCAGATCTAATTTAGGCCTTTCTAAGTTTTTCTCAAAAAAAAAAATTCATGTTCCCATTCTTTGCCTGTGTTGGGTTTCCATGTGGTCAGGAGTGACTTACTGATTCTTAGAAGAACCTGATGGTGACTCAAGTGAGATTTTCCGGAAGAGGTGATATCTGAAACAAGTTCTTCATAAACAAACATTTTCGAGAAGCCCATGAATCAGCTTGGCTGATTTACTAGTGAACAGGTTAGAAAATGGGCCACGCAAGCAGTTTTACCCTTTTTAGGTGTCACCAGTCATATATTGGACATGGCTTAGAGAAGGAAAACACAGCTTTGATCAAAAGAATAGTAGAGGAAACTCAAGTTCTTCAAGGTTGCTGGCCTGGCTCATGGAATAAATACCCAGATTCAAATCAGTGAAAAACAAGATCAGTGAACAAACAGCAGAGAGGGTCAGGAGTGAGCATGTCATCTTCAAATGATCTCCACTGTTTGTGGAGGTCACACGACACTGTGTTGTATAAATGGTAGAGCTAGACCCTAATCCTACCCTTGCTGGAGCTTCTTTTCATCACTCCAAATCCATATTTGCAGCATTTTCTCCCTCTTTGGGGTAGAAATTGTGCTAACTACCTTCCAGTAGAACTGATAGAAATAATACACCAAGGACAGAGACGTCTGTGGGAAATGAAGATTAAGAGTTTATGGACATCTTTCCCGTTGTAAAGCAAAGTGAGTACCTAAGGTCAGCTGCACCTGTAGCTGCAATCATGACCTGAGACCTGAACATTAAGGACATTATTGGTACACTTAAAGGAAACTCAGGGTGGATCAAGATACCCTTGGGGCACCATACTGGGTAGACAGCTTCAAAGAGATGAGGTCAACAGAAGCATTCCTCTCCATGCCCTTCAGACACTTCTCTGTACCTCATGTTGCAGCCAGGGTCTGCTGAATACAAGGGTTCAGAAGAAGTGGGATGGTGTTCCCCGTGTGCTTGCCTCCTTAGGGTTAATCCATTCAGGAAATGTTTCTCCATTGCCTACAGTGTAAGGAGTGAGCAGCCACAAACTAGCCTCCCCACAGGACCTGCTGTCCAGTGGACCTTCCAAGAATGGTTGGATACAATGGAGCCAAAAGAAATCAGAAACTGCAGCTGGAAACACAAAGTTCAGTTCTAAGTCCCAGCCAGTGCCAGCTGAGTCAGTGCTGTGCCAGGGCTTCAGTTCTCCTGTCAGTGAGATTATGAAAACTTCAGGTCAATGTCAACCTCTGAAATGTTTCTTGGTTAAATCGTTCCTATCTTGATCCTTGCACCACAGAGGTCTTCGAACCACAGCATTTCAGCATTAACTTCCCAAGCGGGTTGAGACCCATGTTTCTTTATCTGGAGCTGCTCGTCAACCCAGGGCCACTGCTCTGGTGATCTCCCTTGAACTCCGGAGTCAGACAAACCTGAATTTGAGTCTGGGCTCTGCCCAGCAATCTTACTACCTTTCCCTTGTCCAGTATTTCTCCAAGTGTGGTCTGGGACCTTTAGGGGTCGCTAAGACCCTTTCAAGATACCCATGTGGTCAAACAAATTTTCACAACAGTATTATTTGCTTTTGCTTTTTCTATTCCTCATTGCTCACAAATGTACAGTGGACTTTCCCAGAGTCTACAGGAAGTGTGATATCTCAACAGAGTGAATGCACAAGCAGACGAGAATCCAGCTATCTTATACTAAGCCAGATATTAAAACAATTTGAAAAAAAAATGTAAAACAATGTCACTACTCTCACTAATTTTTTTTGGTTTTGGATAATAGTTATTTTTAATGAAGTACCTCATGTTAACATGTAATGAGGTTATTATTCTGATTTTAAAATGCATAAATACATTTAATTTTTTTCAGTTTTAATTTCTAAAACAGTACATTTGGATAGAGATAACCCATGTAAACAAAAATTATTTGAGGTTCTCAATTTTTAAGAGTGTAATGACATCCTGAAACCAAGAAGTTTGTAAACTGCCCACCCTAGTCCATTCACTTTCCCACTGGAATCTGATGGCTTTGTTTCTTAATTCACTGAGAAAACAAAACCAACCAGAAGAGAGGAGAACAGTCTTATCTTCCCACCACCAAACTTCCCAGCCCAGCTGCCTCTGTCCCCACATAGCCTCCTCACCTCTAGCTTTGCACATACATTGACCCATCTTCTGTCCAAATTTAGGCCACCTGATTCCATTCCCTCTACCCTATCCCAAGCACTTTGCCTCTTGTAATTCTCTTTCTCTCCTACAACATGGATTTCTCCTTGGACCATCCTCAGCAGCGTACAAACATGCTCCAGCTTCTCTATCTTCACAAGCTTCTCCTATGACTCCATGTTCTTCTCTACCCATTGTGCTATTTCCCCATTTGCCTTCATAGCAAAGCTCCTGGGCACAGCCTATGTTTGATGTCTCCATTTCTTCACTTCTCTTTTGCTCTTTAATCCACACCACTGACTGTAGTTTTGCCACATCCAATGGACAATTCCATAACTTTGTGTTACTCAAACTTCGAGCAGCATTTGGCACAGTTGCTTACTCCCACTCCCTTAAAACACTTTCTTCATGTGTTTCTAAGACCCTGAACTCTCTGGGTTTCCCCCTACCCTACTGACCACTTCTCAGCCCGTTCCTCAGGCTCCTCCTTCTGTACTTCTAAATGTTAGGGTGCCTGGGGCTCAGTCCTGAGACTCTTCCCTTCTCTCTCTATGCTCCCTCTGTCGGAGGTCTTTGAGCCTTGGTTCCAAACACCATCTCTATGCTGGTGACACCCATGTGTATTTCTCTTGCTCGTAAGTCTTTCCTAAGTTCCAGACACAACAATTATCTCCTTGACATTCCAACGTGGTTGTCTAGTAGGCATTTCAAACTCAGTATGTCCAAGTAAAACTCTCAATTTATCCCACCCCCTAGCCTTTCCCTCCTACACTCCCTCTAGGAATATGGTGCTACCATCCACCCAATGGCACAGGCAAAGAGCCCAGGAGATCTTCTCACATCCCACATCTAATCAATCAACAAAGCCTGAATCTGACCACTTCTCCTCTCCTACATGGCTACTGCGGCCCTGATCCAAGCCACCATCAACTCACACATGGACTATACAACAGCTTCTAACTGGTCTTTCTACATATATCAGCCAGAGTTAGCTTTGTAAACTACGAATCAGAACATCATTGTACTCAAAACCCAACAGTGGCTTACCATTAGACTTAGAATCACAGCCTAAACTATGGCCCCAAGGCCTTTGTGGTTTAGTTCATGCTTCCTTCTCCAACCCTGATTCTCACCATCTACCTCACCTCCCACACACCTGGGCCTCAGCCCCACCGGCCTTCCTTCTTGCTGCCCGGGAGTGACCAACTCTGTTCTGGATCCATCTGCCAAGAATGTGCTTCCTGGTATTTTCACAGGGCTCACTTCTTCACATCATCGAATGTCACCAGCTCAGAGAGCCTTCCCCAAACACTCTTTCCAAAATAACCTTTTCTATTAGGTTACATTCAGCTGCAAGTAACAGCTTAAAAAAAATAGACATTTAATCATTAACAAGAAGACCCACACGAGACATAAGAAGAAAATTGACATCACCTGTGATCGCACATGGTAAATATTTTTGGAATTCTCTTCCAGCCTTTTTCCTATGCAAATGGAATTTATTTTAAATCTGTTTGGGGCCCATCCTGGGAATGCAGTTTTATATCTTAGGTTTTCATTTAATATTAACTGATAAATATTTTTCCAAGTCTTATACGAACAAGATCATGAACTCTTTGAGCTATAAAGAAATCTTAGTAATTATTTAGTTCCAGCCCATCTTACAAAGTGTACAAGATGAGACACCTGAAGACCGAGTTGTTTGTGTTTCTCCAAAATGTTCTAATACCTCAGAGATTTTCAGTCTGATTAAGCTGAGGCAGAGCCAGAAAGGCTGGGCCTATTGGTTGCTTTGTGTGCACACCAACTAAAGGTGTATGTCTCTTTATCCCACAGAAACTGGGCTGCCAGCGGAGCTCTGCTTACCTCTCCGTGACTTCGCTGACAAATATGTTATCCCTCCACACCTGTCTGTCAACAGTCCTCCCTCAGGAGAAGTTCAAGACCTTGATAGGATCTGAGCACCAAGGCAAACCTGCCAGACCAGCATGTGTCGAGAGAAAAGCTGCCTGTTTCGCACCCCCATGGAGATCAAGGTGTTTTGTCCACCTGGCATATTTGTACTTCGGAGGTGGGAAGGGCACATAATGGAGACAGTACACCAGGAGAGAGAACACAGCCAAGTCTGGGACCACAAGCAAGATTGGTCATGGAGCGATGTACCTGTTTTCCCTAATGGAATGTCATCAACTTACTATTTTGGAAACATAACATGGTGCAATTGAAAGACTGTGGGATAGGTTAAAGACCCAGTTCACTGCTTTGTGGCTATTGGATCTGGAGCAAATTCCTCTCCGGTCTTTGGTTACCTCCTTTGTAAAGAGGGAATCACGGTGCCCAGCTTGTGGAGTTGTAACACCCCCAGCATTCATGTAGGTACTCAATAAATGGTAGCTGTTATTAATAAACTTTCCTTTTCCCTTCTGTGAGCAGTCCAATAAATACTGATTGCATGAATATGAGCCCCACACAAATAAGACCACATATTTTGAGACTAAACAATTGAGTCTACAGCAATAACAGTAATAATTGTTGTCTATACATGATTCTAGAAAGGCCAGAAGCCAGCTCTCTTGAAATAGAAATCTTCAGATTCTCTTATTCAGTCAGGATTTCACTTTTTTCTCAAATCATTTTGATTTAATTAGACAATTAGGATTGCTTTGACTTTCTTCTCCACCAGGGAATCAAGGTAAATTCTACCTTTTCAGATACATCCAGCTGTTTTTCTAACTCTTTTTTTATTATACAACACTATTGGTTAAGTTCTTTTCTTCATTACAAAAGTAACAGTTCATTATAGACAATTTAAGAAGTAGAAAAGAAAAAAAACAGTAACCAAAGTGTCACTACCAAGAGTCAAAAACTATGAAAATGTTGATGTATTTCTATGCAAACTCAGTGGTTCATTGTGATCCTGCACAGTATCCAATTTTATCTTCTGGTTTTTTCAAAATACTTCAAAAATATTCCCCTATTGTTCATCCTGTTGCCAATTGTTCATAATTTTAAATAGTGCTAAAATGAAAATAATTCTTCATAAAACATTTTCTACAGTTAGGAGAACATTTCTTAGAATAAGTTCTTAGAAGTGAAATTATTCTTTTAAAGAATATGAACATTCTTTGGTACACACCACTCAAAAGGCATTAAAAAATTGTTGGAGAAATTTACAACCTTTCACCAGTCCTGGATAGTCTCATGACAATTGGTAGGTAATATTTCATATTTAAATTTTAATTTAGTTTGTTTACTAATGAGGCTGAATTGTATAAAAGGATTACTAAGTACTAGCAGTTTCTCTTTGGTGAATTATCCTATTTTGTCCTTTGCCCATGAATTTTGGGGAATGTGGTATGATTTTTTATTAAATTATATGATACTGTAGTTTAAAGATTAACTTTTTGTAAAATATATTATAGATTTTTAAAAATGTCTTCCTGTAGCATTTTCATTTTATTTACATATCCTCTTGGAAATTAAAGAGATTTTAATTTCTATTTGGGCAACCTGATATTATTTTTATTTATGAGTCTCTTATTGGATTTATCCTTTCCTATTCAGAGACCAGGTAAATATTCACCACCATTTTCTCTGCATTTTTAATCATTTATTTTTTTGTAAAGGGAGTTTGATTGTTTTTATTATTGTTTAATTGTATATATATGAGATAAAATTTGCCATTTTAGCCGTTTTAAGTGTATAATCCTGAGCCATTAATTATATTTACAATGTAAAACCATCACCGCTATTTGCAAAACTTTTTCATCATCTCAAACAAAACTCTGTACCCAGTAAAGAATAACTTCTCATTATTATCCCCTGCTCCTAGCCCCAGACAACCTCTAGTCTACTTTCTGTCTCTATAAATTGCATATTCTATATGCTTCATGTAAGTGGAATCATGCAATATTTAACCTTCTGTGTCTAGCATATTTCACTTTTCGTAACATTTTCAAGATTTATCCATGTTGTAGTGCGTCAGAATTTCCTTCCTTTTATGGCTGAATAACATTTCATTGTATGTATATACCACATTTTGTTTATTCATTCATCCATTGATGGACACTTGAGTTGTTTCCACCTTTTGACCATTGTGAATAATGCTACTATGAACATTGATGTACAAATATCTGTTTGAGTCCCTGCTTTCAATTAATTTGTCAATACACTCATAATTAGAATTGCTAGATCAAACGGTAATTCTAGGTTTAATTATCCACCATAATGTTTTCCACGGTGGCTATACCATTTTACATTCCCATCTGCAATACACAAGGGTTCCGATTTCTCCACATCCATGCCAACACTTGTTGTTTTCTGATTTTTTGATAAAAGCCATCCTAATGGGTGTGAAGTGGTATCTCATTATGGGTTTGATTTGCATTTCCCTAATTATCAGTGATATAGAGCACTTTTTCATATGCTTATTGGCCATTTGTAGGTCTTCTTTGGAGAAATGTCTATTCAAGTCTTTGCTCATTTTCAAATTGGCTTGTTTTGTTGTTGTTGAGTTTTAGGAGTTCTCTATATATTCTGGATATAAATCTTTTTATTAAATATATAATTTTCAAATATTTTCTCCCATTCTGTAGGTTGCCTTTTTACTCTGCCAATAGTGACTATATTATTAGTCAGGGTTCTCGAGAGAAATAGAAGCAGTAGAGTATGAATATATATACTGAGGGGGGTGGAGAGAGAGAGAGAGAGAAACTTAATGTAAAAAATTGGCTCACATGATTATGGTCCAAATCTGCAGTATGGGCCAGCAGGCTCAAGACCTCAGAGAGCTGATGGTGCAGATGAAGTCTAAAGAGAATTTTTTCTCTTACTCAGGAGAGGGTCCATCTTTTTGTTCTATTTAGGCCTTTAACTTATTGGATAAGGCCTACTCTTATGAAGAGCAACCTGCTTCACTCTACCAAATAAAATGTTAACCCCATCCAAAAACACCCTCACAGAAACACACAGAATAATGTTTGACCAAATAAATACCTGGGCACCCCATAGTCCAGTCAAGTTGACACATAAAATTAAACCATCACAATGTCCTTTGATATTCCAATTTCTCTATTTTTTCATTCTTTTCCTATGCTTTTGATATCATATTTAAGAAATCATCACCAAATCCAAGGTCATACATAGTTTCCCCCAAGAGTTTTCTTCTAAGTGTTCTATAATTTTAGTTCTTATGTCTAGAACTTTGATCCACTTCTAGTTAGTTCTTATATACAGCATTAGGCAAGGGTCTAACTTCATTCCTTGGCATGTGGGTATCCGTTTTCCTAACATCATTTATTGAAAAGATTATCCTTTCCTCCATCAAATGGTCTTGTAACCTTCACAAAAAATATTTAATCATTTATGTGAGGGTTTATTTCTGGCCTCTCTTTTCTGTTCCATTGATCTATATGTTTATGCCAGTATCATACTGTTTTGATTACTGTAGCTTTGTGATATATTTTGAAATCAAGAAGTGTGGTACTTCCAACTTTGTCCTTTTTCAAAATTGTTTTGGCTATTTGAAACTCCTTGAGATTCCATATGAATTTTAAGATGAATTTTTCTATTTCTGCAAAAAAAGAAAAAAATGCCATAGTGATTTTGATGGGGATTGCATTAAAGCTGTAGATTTTTTTGTGGGTAATATTAACATTTTAACAATATTAAGACTTCCAGTCCATGAACACATATATCTTTTCATTTATTTTTGTCTTCTTTAATTTTTTTTGCAACTTTTTTATAGCTTTCAAGGTACAAACCTTTGACCTCCTTGGTTAAGCTAATTCCTAAGTTTTTTATTCTTTTTGTTACTATCATAAATGGAATTATCTTCTTAATTTCCTTTTTGAATTGTTCATTGTTAGATTGTGGAAATGAATATGATTTTTGCATGTTAGTTTTGTATTCTGAAACCTTAATTCATTTATTATTTTTAACAGTTTTCTGTTGAATCTTTAGACTTTTCTACATATACGATCGTATATTCTGAAAATAGAGATAATTTTACTCCTTTATTTCATGTTTAGATGCCTTTTTATTTATCTTTCTGGCCTAATTGTTCTAGCTAGAATTTCCAATACTTTGTTGAACAAGATGAGTGAGCATCCTTGCCTTGTTCATGATCTTAGAAGAAAATGTGTCAGTCTTCTACCATTTAGTATGATTCTAGCTGTAGATTTTTCATATACACCTTTACTATGTTGAGCTAGTTTCCTTTTATTCCTAGTTTGTTGAGTGGTGTTTTTGTAATCATAAATGGGTAGTGACTTTTTTCAAATACTTTCTCTGACTCAATTGAGATTGTCACGTGAGGTTTTTCCTTCATTCTGTTAATGTGGTATATTACATTGACCAATTTTTTTATTTTTATGATGTATTTTATTTAACCCAGTCATATCCAAATATTATCATTTTAACATGTAATTAATATACAAAGTTCATGAGATCTTTGCATTCTTTATCACTCCAACTTGAGAGTAGTTGTATATTCACATATATTTTCTTACTTTTTAAAAGTGGCTTAATCTCATTAGAGAATCAAAGCAAAATAAAGACAGATCCACACTGATCAATTTTTGTTGGTTCAACCATTCTTGCATCCCAGAAACAACTCACACTTGGTCATGGTGTACAATCCTTTAAATATGCTGCTGAATTCAGTTTGCTAGTATTTTGTTGAGAATGTTTAAATTAAAGTTTATAAGGTATATTCAGCTGTAATTTTCTTATATTGTAATGTTTCTGTCTGGCTTTGGTATTGGAGCAATGCTGGTCTCATAACATGAGTTAGGAAGTGTTCTCTTCTCTTCAATTTTTTGGAAGAGTTTAAGAAGGATTGATGTTATTTCTTTAAATGTTTCACAGAATTCACCAGTGAAGCCAACAGGTCCAGGGATTTTTCTATGTCAGGAGGTTTTGATTACTAATTCAATCTCTTTACTAGTTATAGGTACATTCAGATTTTTTATTTCTTCATGATTCAGTCTTGGTATGTATTGTATTTCTAGGAATTTGTCCCTTCATCTAGATTATCTAATTTGTTGGCATATGTTTGTTCATAGTTCTCTCTTATAATTCACTTTATTTCTGTAAAATCAGTAGTAATGCCCCCACTTTAATTTCTGATTTTAGTAATTTGAGGCTTACCTCTTTTTTCTTAGCCAATCTAGCTAAATATTTATCAATTTTGTCTATCTTTTTGCAGAATTAACCTTTGATTTTGTTGATCTTTTTCATCATTTTCGTCTTCTCTATTTTATTTGTCTTTCCTTCAATCTTTATTATTTCCTTCCTTCTGCTAACTTTGGATATAGTTTGTTCTTTTACAGTTCCTTAAGTTGAAAGTAGTTTGTTGATTTGAGATCTTTCTCCTGTTTTTATGTAAACATTTACAGCTATAAATTCTCTCTTAACACTACTTTTAATATATCCCACAGGTTTTGGTATGTTATGTTTTCATTTTCACTCATCTCTGATTATTTTCTAATTTCCCTTGTGATTTCTTCTTGATCTTTTGGTTGTTCAAGTGTGTGTTGTTTAATTTCCACAAATTTGTGAATTTTGTAGTTTTTATTCTGTTCTTGATTTCTAAATTCACCCCATTGTAATCACAGAAGATAGTTTGTGTAATATTTATTTCTTAAAACTGAATAAGACTTGATTTGTGGCCTGACATATGGCCTATACTGGAGAATGTCCCATGTGCACTTGAGAAGATGGTGTTCTGTTATTCTGTTTTTGTTGAGTGTTCTGTACATATCTATTAGATCTAGTTGGTTTACTGTTTTGAGCAAGTCTTCTATTTCATTACTTACCTTTATATGGATTTTCTATCAATTATTGAGATTGGGGTATTGGAGTCTCCAACTATCATTGTACAAACTATCTATTTCTCCTTTCAACTTTGTCAATTGTTGCTTCATATGTTTCGATAATATGTTATTAAGTGAGTAAATATTTATAATTGCTATATCTTCTTGCTGTACTGAACTTTTTATTAATATATAACATCTTTTTTTGCATCTTGTAAACTTTTTTGATTAAAGTCTATTTTGTCTGATATTAACATAGTCACCCCAGCTCTCATTTGGTAACTATTTACATGGAATATCTTTTTCCATACTTTTACCCTCAACTGTATTTGTATTTTTGGATCTATTGTGAGTCTCTTGTAGAGAGCACATGATTAGATATTGTTTTTAAATTCATTCTGCCAATGTCTGTTTTTTATGAGAGTGTTTAAGCTATTTATATTTCAAGTAGTCAGATAAAAGGGACTTACTTCTGCTATTTTAATATTTGTTTTCTATATGCCATCTAGTTTTTTCTTGTTCTTCATTTCCTGTGTTATTGTCTTCTTTGGAGTTTAGTTGATTCTTTTGTAGTGAAATGTTATAATTCCCTTTCATTTTCTTTTGTGTATGTTCTATAGCTATTTTCTTTGTGGTTACCACAGAGTTACATTTAACATCCTAAAGTTATAACACTCTAATTTGATTTATCCCAGCTTAATTTAAATAGCATACAAAAACTCTGCTTCTATACACCTCTGTTCCCACTCCCTTTCAGTAATTGATGTCACAAAATTACATTTTAAGCATTGTGTATCCAAAAACATAGACTAATAATTAGTTTTGTATGCATTAGTCTCTTAAACCATATAGAAAATCAAAGGCTGATTTACAAACCAAAGTTACGATAATGCTAGCCTTTATAATTTTCCATGTATACACCATTAGCAGATATCTTTTTTCCTTCATATGGCTTCAGATCACTGTCTAGTGTCCTTTATTTCAATCTGAAGGTCTCCCTTCAGTATTTATTTCAGAGCAAGTGTAGTTGTAATAAACTCCTTCAGCTTTTGTTTATCCGAGAATGTCTCTCTCTCTCCCTCATTTGTGAAGGACAGTTTTACCAGATATAGGCTTCTTCGTTGACTTTTTTTCCCAGCACTTTGAATATATCAACCCACAGCCTTCTGGTCTCCAAGGTTTCTAATGAGATATCAACTGACCAATGTAGTTGAGGATCCTTCGTATATGATAAGTCACTTCTCTCTTGCCACTTTCAAGATTCCCTCTTTGTCTTTGGCATTTGACAGTTTGATTATAATGTTTCTTGGTATGGGTCTTTTTCAGTTTATTCTGCTTGGAGTTCATTGAGCTTCCTAGATGTTTATATTGACATTATTTTTCAAATTTAGGAAATTTTCATCCATTACTTATTACTCAAATAGTCATTATTTATTCTATAATCTGTTTACCCTTTCCTCTGTTTCTTCTCCTTCTAGAACTCTCACGATGCATATGTTTATCCACTTGATAGAGTTCCTTAGAATTCATTCACTTTTCTCAGTCTTTTTTATTTCTATTGCTCGTACTCGAACATTCCAACTTTCCTATCTTCAAGTACACTGATTTTTTTTCTGCCTGCTCAAATTTACTTTTGAATCTCTCTAGTAAATTTTTCATTTTTGTTCTTGATTTTTTATCTCCAGAATTTCATTTTTTCCCTTTTATTTTTCCTATCTCCTTATTGATATTTTCATTTTGTTCATACATTGTTTTCTTGACTTTGTCCATATCTTCCTTCAGCTCTTAGAGCATCTTCGAGGCAGCTGTTTTAAAGTCTTTAACTAGTAAGTCCATTATCTTGTCTTTCCCAGGGATGTTTTCTGAATGGGCCAGACTTTCCTGTTTTTTTTGTATCCTTTATGATTTTTTATTTAAAAATGGACATTTGAATTATAATGCAGTAACTCTGGAAATCAGATTCTCCCCCTTCCCCAGGGTTTTCTGTGTTATTATTATTACCATTATATGTTGTGTCTGTGCCAGGGACCAGCCTGAAGTGTAAACTGAAGGTCATCTCAGGTCTTTTCTGAGCCTGCACATTTCCCTATGCATGCACAGTTACTAACATAGCCCCATGTCTGGGCATGGTGGCTCACACCTGTAATCTCAGCACTTTGGGAAAACAAAGTGAGAGGATTGCTTGAGGCCAAGAGTTTTAGGCCAGCCTAAACAGCATAGCAAAACTCTATCTCTACAGAAAACAAGAAAAAGTAGCCATACATGGTAACATAAACCTGTAGTCCCAAAGACTTGGAAGGCTGAGGTAGGAGGATTGCTTGAGACCGGAAGTTCAAGGCTGCAGTGAGCTATGATCATGCCACTACACTCCAGCCTGGGTGACAGAGCAAGACCCTGTCTAAATATAAAAAATAAGTAACCCCATTTATGCATTTGCTTTTGAATGTCTTCAGGATCCTTAAATCTCTGGCTCCCTAAAGGGAAAAGGGGGAAATATAAAGGTAAAAGAAAAAACAGACACTGGCTTTTTAAATACCCTGAATATTGCTTCAGCCAGAGGAGGATGCAACAATGGCCGCCACCACCACTTTGTCTGCACCTCCGTGATTACCTCCAAGCAGAAATCAATGATCAGAGGACAAGCTCTCAATATTTGGAGAACAAAGTCCTTATTGTTTACTCTCACTCTTGCCGTGTGCAGGCTGTTCCAGGAATAATTGCACAGCTCCCTGCTATGGGGCTGAGCAGGGAGGGGATGGGTAACTGTCGGCATGCTAAGAGCTGAAATTGACCAAAATTTGCCATAATTTACCTTCCAATCCTTCCCCCTGGAAGTTGCAAGCCTTCGGATAGACTCCACAGTTTTAGTATAGTTACATCAGACTGATTCTGCCAGTGCAGTTATTTTCTAGGTGGGGAGGTGGATTCCTAGCACTTCCTACCCTGCCATCCTGCCTGATGTCACTTGATAGTGTCCTTTGATGCACAAAAGCTTTAAATTTTGATGTTGAAATTTTCCATTTTTTCTTTTATTGCCTGTGCTTTTGATGTCATATTTAAGAAACCATTACCAAATCCAAGGTCATACAGGTTTTCCCATATGTTTTCTTTTAAGAGTTCTATAGTTTTAGCTCTTAAATTTAGGTCTTTGATCTATTTTTAGTTAATTTTTATATGGTGTAATGTAAGGGTCTAACTCCATTCTTTTGCATGTGGATATCCACATTCAGCACCACTTGTTGAAGAAAAATTGAATGGTCTTAGAACTCTTGTCAATGTGAGGGTTTATTTCTGAACTCTCAATTATATTCTGTCAGTCTGTGCCCTCATGCCAGTACTATACTATTCTGATTACAGTAGCTTTGTAGTAAGTTTTAAAATCAGAGCATGTAAGTCCTCTTTGTTCAGCTTTTTCAAGATTGTTTTGACTATTTGGGGTTTCTTGAAATTCCATATGACTTTTATGATGAGTTTTTTCATTTTTTGCAGAAGACATCATTAGGACTTTGATAGGGATTGTATTGAATCTGTAGGTCACTTTGGGTAGTATTGTCACCTTAACAAGTTTGGATCTTCTTATCCATGAACACAAGATGTCTTTCCATTTATTTATGTCTTCTTTCATTTCTTTCAGCAATGTTTTTGTAGTTTTTATCACCCTAGGAGAGAGCGGGAATGGAGAGGACAAATGAGCTCTGGAGATTCACTTGCTAAAGGTACCATTACCTAAAAAAGGCAATGCACCTAGTTCACTCATTCTTTCATTCACTCATCTGTTCACTGAGTAAATATCTACGAAGTGCCTACTCAGTGCCAGGCAGTACTGGGCACACAACAGCGAAAAAAACAGATGATAATGTGTAAGGAAACATTTGCTGAGGACTTCTTATATGCTAGGCTCCATACTGAGCCCTTGGGGGGGGGGCAGAAATAAGCCAAAGTCTGTTGGGGGGGCGGACACAAAAACCAAAAATAATACAACCATGACACCTAAGTGCTTATATGAGAGATACAGAGGCCCAAACTCTAGTGTGTATTGAGCTTGGAGTGGGCTGAGATCAGAGAAGAGTTAACTAAATGATATTTGTGCTGGGTGATGGTAAGTAGGAGTTTATCACAGGACAATGTGGAGCGGGTCACAATGTAGCAGTTACTGGGAAAGAAAATGCCGCAAATGAAGAAATAAAATGCATCGGTATGTTTGACAATGTGGAGCAGGTTGTGGGATGGGGAACAGGGTACATTCCCAGGAAGGGAGATAACACATACAAAGGAACTGAAGCATGGATGGACTCATGGAAAACATCATGTATGTTGTAGCAGGGGAATGCACCTGGGATAAGTGAACAGGGCTGGCCAGACGATGAAAGGCCTCATGCATGCACCATGCTAAGCAGTTGGAATATTACTGAAGGCAGTGGATGCCCACTCAGGGATGACAAGCCCATAACAATAGCATGGTCAGACTTTCGTTTTAGAAACATGATTATGATTCTAGGAGGGAGAACAGGTTGGAAACGTGATGCGGGAAATATGCATCAGAGCCAAGGCCACTGTCACGATCCAGGCAAGGAACAATGTGGGCCTGGGCTCAGCATGAGAACCAGATAGAAGGACAGGTTTGCTAGACAGTTAGGAAATGACTGATCACCTTTAGCAGACGTGAGAAAGAGGAAAGAGACAATGATGCCTTTTACCACCCTAGAAACTCGACCACAGTGAACCCCCGAAAAACAATCCAAGCAGACTTAAGCAGAGCATGCCACAAGAGGAAAATTATTCCTGTACTCTCAGGTAACCCAAGTGGAGGCCCTAGACCAGGCATCAATGAGACGCACATATACTGGGTTTGTGCTGGTTCCGGGGGGTCTTGGAAAGCAAGACCCAAGTCTTTGCCCCATTAGGTCAAAGAAATCTGGTTTATGGCTTTCTTTCTCGTATCTTCCCCCTTAGCCCTGCCTCTCACTGTTTCTCTGGGAGACAAGAACTGTTTTCTTTCCCTCACCTTCTTCCCCCATTCCTGGGCTGCTCAGGGCTGACTGACAGGGAGCGTCCAGCAGTCGGGAGCTTTCAACAGTCACGCACATGAAGCCGAAATTTAAGTCCCTTCACAGAGCTACCCAAGCTCCTCCAGAGACTTGTCTTTGCATGCTCACAGCAGTCAGAGGCTGTTTGTTTTGGCTAACACACACACACACACACACACACACACACACACACACAAAATGCTGATGGCATCAAGTGTGAAACACCATATGACAGGTTTAACACCAGAAGTTTTAAGGTCAGTATAAAACTGTGCTGGAGAGGACGGGGAAAAAGTAAAAAATTGGTGTTCTTACCATTTTAGGGCAGGGAAGATTATCTGAGTATTTTTATATGTCTGATGTTCACATGGTCACAATGTAGCAGTTACTGGGAAAGAAAATGCCGCAAACAAAGAAATAAAATGCATTGGTATGTTTGATAGTGTTGCTTGCCATAAACATCTCAACGTAATTTTTTTCATGCCATCTCATCTGGGTAAAACTATGTTGATTTTTGAAATACATATTTTTTCTTGTCTAGTCCATTTCTATGTAGTTCAAGAAAGTGATGACTATTAAATAGTAATTTGGAATTTTGCTGACACTTCAGCTTAACCAATATTTTTTAAAGGATTCCATTGTGACATACTAACTAAAATTTGCTAACCTGCCTGTACAGCCTTTCTCTATCCACTTCAGAGGCAGAGTCAACCACGAGTTATTAACAAGTAGAATGGTTTCTTTCTTTAAAGAAAAAAAAAATCTTATGTTATGAGATCCCAAAAGCCAGTCTACTGGTAGAAAGGCCTGCCAGAAATTATAAAAAGTTTAGATTTATAGGTTTCCTTAAGAAAGAAATATGCTTTTATTATTCTATTATTATTTATTATGCTAATAAAAAGGTGTTGTCAGGCAGAGACCCTCAGGGAGCCCCAGCAGGTACTGACAGGTAACTCTTACCTGGGCCCAGCGCTGAGCTAAATGTGTTACAGCATTCTCTCTTCTGGTCTTCCCAATAACCCCGTGGGGTAGGTACTGTTATTATTACCCCATGCAGGCAAGGAAACTGAGGCACAGAGAACTGAAGCGACACAAGATCGCACAGCTAAGGAGTGGGGAGCTGGGATCCAAGCTCCGTGTTGGAAGCTGGAGTTTGCCTTTTTTATCTACTTTGCTGGACAGTGCGCAGCAGACTAGCAGGGCCTGTAAGCTGCACGTCCCTCAGGAAGTGTTCATTGCATCAGTACGACAAGCCTACTTAATACATACTGGTGCCCTGGGACCTTAAGGTTTCTAAAATGCAGGTGAGTGCCAGGAGAAAAAGACCTGTCCAAAGGAAGCAAGCAAAGCCATTAGATGCTAAACAAATAATCATGTCAGCTATTAGCTTATAAGTGTTAAAATAAGGAAATTATACAATTTCCTTAAGTACTAAGTTTGACAGTTGACATCTCTGACATTTCATTGTTTTATTTTTAATGTGAAGGCGCATCCTTATTCTTTCAAACACAGGTTGTGGCTTGTGATTATCTTTCAAAAAAATTTTTAGAGCAATTTCTGTGAAACCACGGATAAGTCAAAAATTCATGTTAGTTTCTAATATGGGTTCTGTCATGGAAACAACCTGCTCAGACAGCTCAAAATATCAACAAAGTGTTTGAAGTTTGCGGCTAATGAACGCATGGTATATCAATTGTTTGAGACGTTCCATTCTGGTAATTTTAATCTTAAAAATGAGCCACATGGGCAACCTGAGACCAAAGTGGATAATGATGAGCTGAAAACTGTAGAGGAGGCGAATCCACCTCAAACTGCACATGAATTAGCAGCAAGGTTTGACTTTATTATTCCAACAATATTGGACCATTTGAAACAAATTGCCGAGGTAAAGAAGCAGAATAGATGAGTACTGCATAAACCAAACAAGTGTCAGAAGAGAAATCGTCTCAAAGCCTGCCTTTCTTTTCTGTCACGACATCAAGGTGAACAATTTCTACACCTTATTGTCACATGTGATGAAAACGGATTCTTTTTGACAATCACAAGCGTTCGGCACAATGATTGGATAAAGATGAAGTGTCGAAACACAGTCCAAACCTAATATTCATCCAAAAAAGCTAATGGTGTCTGTTTGGTGGTCCAGGGCTGGTATTATCTACTACAGCTTCATAAAATCTGGTCAGTCGATGACAGCAGATGTCTACTGCAACCAACTAGATGAAATGATGAGGATGCTTGAGATTAAGCATCTGAGAATGGCCAACAGAGACAGGCCAATCCTCTTGCAAGACAAGGCTCAACCACGTGTCACACAAACAACGCTGCTCAAACTATAGCAGCTGGACCTGGAAACTCTCTGTCATCCACCATATTCATCCGACCTTGCACCAACTGACTACCACCACTTCCAGGCTTTGGACCACTTCTTGCAAAGAAAAATATTCAGTTCTCAACAAGCTGTGGAAAACACCTTTCATGATTTCATCGCCACTCACTCTCCAAGCTTCTTTGCTGCTGGCATAAGCAAGCTACCATCAAGATGGCAAAACTGTGTCGATAGTTTAGGCACATAGTTTGACTAATTGTCCTGCTTCTTGTTTGAGATATAATAAACTACGCTTTTGATTTCAAAACCGGACATTTCATACTTAATGACCTAATATCTGTGAGAAATGGAATCCATGCTTCTAAGTTTTCTGTCACTGGTTTTGTCTTAAGTCCTACAATTTATTCCCTTGATCTGCCAAGCAGTGCTCTTTCTTATAGAGGCCACAAAGAAAAACTTTTGTCCAGTTCCCAATCAAATCATCACAAAAAGCAAATTAATGGGTGTCTCTGAAGCATTGAGAGCTTCTGTTTTTTGCAAGGCAACTCAGAAGTGTTTTGGTTGGAGAAAAAAAGACAAAGAAAAAGCAAATTGCTGGGGCCATCAGATCAATTTAATGTGTCACCACTGGATTTTTAAAAAAAAAACAAAATGGGATATAATACAAAGTGAAAATTGTTTTATGAATTTTTAATTTCAATTATAAATTGTACATTATAATGTGTTTACTGGGTCACATTGTAAAATGTATTTCTTGTGTGACTTGTGGACAACAATATTTGAAAGACATTATTCTTAAGCAGAAAACCACTGTCCCTAAATTGGGACATCTCTGGTCCTTTTAGCCCAGCGTGGTTCTTCATAGCATGTGCCTGTATAAATCTCACCAAACAGAAGGTTAACAGAACACCTGCAGAGATTGGGGTGGAAGAGCTACAGGAGGCCCCCTAGAGAATATGATATGGTTTTTTACGGTGCCACCTTTACTAATAAGGACTTTAGCCTAGAAAGTTCTGGAAGCCTGATAGGTATTCATTCAGGAACAGGAATGCGGGACAGAACATGTCGAGCAAGTCAGGCCCTGTTAGTGCCTCTGTCTCTGGTTTGCTGCTGCTGTTCAGATGGTCCACACTGTCGGGGCTGCCCCCACCAGAGCAGCAGAGAAACCCGGCAACAGCGCTTCTCACCATCAGCTCCCGCCGCCAGCCTCAGGAGTTGCCTCTCATCTTCTGCTCACTCCATCCAAGTCCCTCTGTTGCTTGCTCCCATTTCACAGTCTCTTTCCCCACCAAATCAGGTTCCTTCTTCTGAACTCTTCCCACACTCCTCACCTTCACCAAACCTTCGCCAAGCAGCCCACCCTTTGGCCAACCCCTGCCTCCCCTGTTGTTCCAGTCACTTCTCTCTTCCTCGCTGCCTCCACGAGTCCTTACCATCAGTACTTTGGGTGTCGTTTGTGTCTGTGTTTGCACGTTTGTTCCTCCCCTCACCATTTCTCTGGGCTTGGACCTTATGCCTTGGGGACAGCCAGCCCCTGCCAGGGCAAGGACCATACCTGGAATGTCCTTGGCCACCCCCGAAGGTTGCACATCATTCAGGGAGTGCTCAGAGGCAGCCTGACTACTCCGAATGTGTGATCCATCTGATAAGAAGGTAGATATTCCAGCTAAGGGAGATCCTTGGAAAATGGAATCTGTGCTAAGCCAGGCTGTTTTGAGAAGCTAGTGTACTCATCACATGCATTCTGACTCAAACTACTTCTCTAAAGGAATTCTTTGGCTTAAATCACATAGCTGCTTCTATTACATTGACAACTGGGCTGAACCACCCGCCTTGGCAGGTGCTTCTTTGCTGGCCCGTTACCACCACCTATTGGCCCCTGGAGGAAGCGAGAATGAGCACAGGTCTGAGATGCATTTGAGTTTCCAAGAGCAGTGGGAAAATTATCACAGGGGAAGCTGGTGTATAGAGAATCTGATGCCTGAGAAATGCTTTTACCCATCCTGACTCTGTCTTCCTGCCCTGTCTTCATTAAAGTTGGCTTAGGGAGTTCAATACAACACTAGCATTTGTGCAAAAAACATAAGGACAGAGGTTAATCCCCCAATACAAATGGACACAGAGGGGTGAGCCACCCACATTCTGAGAAAAACCACTATTGCAGGCCTACCTTCCCAAACACTTTGTTTCCACAGAATTTTTATCTACAATGCGTCTGTTAGATTGCCTGCCTTTGCCAGGGCCTAAAATAGCGCCCCTTAGCAAAGCAAAAGCTACACCTAGATCTTTCCACGGTATCTCCAGCCCATCCTTTCTCTTCACATTGCATCAGCATGAGGACAGTCCTGAAGCAGAATCTCACGTGATAAACTAAGCTGTCCTCGGAAAACGCAAGTATTTCCCAAAGTAGAATGTAGGCTGTGTCCCAGCCCATCAAAATGGAAGACTCTGCATGAAATTTCCCTCCTAGGAGATCAGACCACCACCACTAACCCCAACACAACCTGGCTAGAAGGGGGCTGCAGAGAGTGAAGTTGATGCTTGGTTTTCTCAGGAGTCTAAAATTGAGCCTTTTCAGGCTCTAAAATTGAGCCTTTCCTATTCCAATTCTGTTGCCCACCACTGCTCTAGGAAGAACATCATCCAGTTGTTCCTGATTTTGAACTTCAGAGTTGATCGTTCACCACATGAAGTAGATTTTCGATGAAAAAGACTGAGTTATTTATTGCTGTGTAACAAACTGCTCCAAAATGCAGTGGCTTAAAACAACAATACATTATTAGACTAAAGAAAATTATTAAGTTTAGATGACAATGTATTCCTTCTCACCATTCTGAGGGTTGACGGGGCAATTCTCGGTTGTGTCAGCTGTGGCCACTCCCGTTGTCAGCGGGGCAGGGCTGGAAGACTCAAGACAGCCTTTCTCGAAAATCTGGTGCCTTGGTGTTCCTTCAGGTGGCCTCTTTCTCTGTGTGGTGTCTCATCCTCCAGGACAGCATGTCTCTCCACCAGGGTAGCCTGGACGTCCTTACCACATGGCAGCCCAGTTCCAGGATGGCCAAGGCAGAGCTTCACCTCTGTTTCATTCTACTGGTCAAAGCAAGTCACATGCCAGGCCAGGATGGAGGGGGAGGAAAACAGACTCCATCTATGGGGGGGAGGGATAAAAGGCTACATGGAAGGGTGGCATTGTAGGTACCGTCTTTAAGACAACCTGTCACACAGACAGGAATGCACAAAAAAGAACTAGGCTGGCCTCATTCTTCCAGCTCCTACATGGGAGATCAATGTCCTTATCCAGAGAATGACATTAACAATTACTACTTAGAGTTTTGTTTAAATTAATGACGTAACTACAGTTGGTGTGAGGCTCACGGCACACGCTTATGGCTCAGCAAATGTAGTCAATTCCCATGAAATGTTGGACCCCACAAGCAGCGTGTAAGGACCAAATCTGACAGGAGGTGCCATTTTTTGATGCATGCAGAGTTCAAGGCTGGCTCCAAACCACAACCTGCTGTGAGTTTCCTGGGGAATTTAGATACTTTGATTGCCTTTTCTCACCTTCATTTTCTTCTCTGACCCATCTAAAATGCTATGAAAATGTTTTCTCTTGAAACCAAAGATTCAATGGGGACTAGTTTCCCACTTGCAGTCAAGATGCTGAGATACGGATGGGCACCCCTGAGACCAGCACAGGGCATGGCAGTGAGGCCACCCACGCAGGGCACTGAGCCTGTTGGTCCTCCTACGATCAGCTCCATGTTTATCCATTTTATTTAACAGGGTAGTTCTATGTAAGATCCGGCGTGTAGCTCGAACCCCTGGTTTATTACGTAGTGTCACCATGGCTAGCACAATGTCACCAGGCTGGAACACCAGACAGGTGTTTTAATGGGGCTGAGAGTGGTTTATACTTTAAGAGAAATGGGCTCAGAGAAATGCATGGCTGAGGGAAGAGTGGCACATGGGGGCAGCATTCGAGAGATTAAGCCGAGTACGGACACACAGTGGAGCGTTACTCAGCCTTAGGAAAGAAGGAGATGCCTTTGCAGCAACATGGCTGAACCCGAGGGACGTTATACTCAGTGAGATAAGCCAGATACAGAAGGACAAATGCTACATGATGCCGTTTAGAGGAGGAATCTAAAATAATCCAATCCACAGAAGCAAAGAGTAGAATAGGGATGCCGGGAGCTGGTGGGGAGGGGAAGCAGGCAGTGGGTGTTAGTCAAAGGGCACAAAGTCTCAGCTGCGCATGGTGAAAAAGCCTTAGAGAACTACTGCACAGCGTAGTGTTCATAGTTCATAAGAATTTTATACTTAAAAATTTGCTGAGAGGGTAGATCTTATGTGTTCTTCACAAAAATAAACAAGTAAGGAGTGTGGGAGGAAACTTTGGGAGGAGATGAATATGTCTATGGTGCTAACTGTGGCGATGTTTCCACGGGTGTACCCTACCTGTATCTCCAAATGCATCAAGTTGCACATATTAAATATGTACAGCTTTTTGCATGCCAATCATACCTCAATAAAGTGGTTGAGAGAGAGAGAGAGAGAGAGAGAGAGAGAAGCAACTAAGGAATCTTGAGGCCAACAGTTTGAGGCTACAACGACCCATGATGGTGCCATTGCGCTCCAGCCTGGAGGGCAGAGAGAGACTCTGTCTCTCAAAAAAGAGAGAGAGAGAGAGGTTAAGCAGAGTTGGAGGGTGCTTTTGAACACTGAGCTGGTTTTTCTCTGCCAGTACCCAGCCACATCGCCCACCCTGGAGCTGTTCCTGTACTTATTCTTGGCTTCCCCATCTCTCTGCCTAAGGGCATTCTCCAGTTGGAAGTGCCAGGGAATTACCCCCAGTGAGATGCTCAGCCAAGGACAGGCAAGAGTGCTGGCAAACACCACCACTGAGGCAGGATCTGCAATCTGCTGGGCTCTATTTGTATGCTGTCATGAACTCCTCAATGGCAGATATGACCACCCCATTTTATAGGTGAGAAAACTAAGGTAAGGAAGGTGAAGCCACTTACCCAGTGTCACACTATTAGAGCGATGATTAGACTTGGGTCCAGATTAGACCTGTGTCTACCTCAGAGGCAACACTCTCTGCACCACTCCATGAGGGCTCTTCCCGCCAGAGTCTCAGGCCCTGCTCCACTGACCTGCAATTATTGGCTTTTCTTCCTGGAGCTCCTGCCTCTGCATTCTGTTGGATTGGGGTATGACAAGCTGGCACTCACGGGCTCTTCTGTCTGTTGGTCAAAGCTGGCATCTAGAAGTCAGTGGCCTCAGAGGCTTCACCAGCATCTCCAGCTGTCACCCCACTTCCCAGAAGTCAAGAAGCAGATTCCTGACTCTCCCCACATCAATATCCATAGGCCTTGAGTCTTCCCACATGGCTGTGGGGACTTCCAATTCTCAGCCTCATTGCAGGAAACAAAAGACCAGCTTTCCCAGCATCTGTCCAAGGGACACTCCTGTCCCAGCCAGGTCACCAGCTCTATCCACACCCCAGGTTTCCATGATGACACATCATTTCAGTTTTCCCGGAGAGTGCTGGAATTTATCCCCAAATCTGTGATTCCATTTTTTGAACTCCTGACCTTGAGCAATCCACCCACCTCAGCCTTCCAGAATGCTAGGATTACAGGCGTGTCCATGTGGTTTTAAATCAATAATTAAAGACCAACCATCAGCCCCAAACTTCAACAGTCAAAGGAACTAACTTTTTTA